>PVIA01010344.1:0-52607 GCA_004024845.1 Tonatia bakeri | reverse complement strand
ACTGCCTATGCCTCCATCTTGGCCGGAACTCCCAAAAGGTCACCAAATAAATAAATAAAATCTTAAAAAAATAAAATAAAATTCCATGTCTTGTTTAAAAAAAAAAAAACTTTGAGGACATATTGCCATGTTGCCCTGAGTGTGGACACACGTTTGCCCTCCCAGCCCCCCTCTCTTTGGAGAATCCCTTTCCCTTCCACAGTAATCCTGCCCAGAACACGTGGCCCAGATGGGGCTGGTCCAGCTTCTTAGCCCCAGAGTGGAGATGGTGCCCTGAGCTGGTCAGTACAAGGCCCTGACCCCTTGACCCCGTACTATGTGGTTCACAGATAGACATGTAACCCAAGCCCCACTAACTGGAGTTTCCTCAGGAGTTTTGCTAGAGACACTTTAAAAGACGCCCACTAACAGGCAAATACAGAGGGACAGAAGCAGATTAGTGACTGCCTGGGGCTGAGCTGTTGGGGGACAAAAATGAGTACAACAAATTGGTATGAGGTTTCTTTTGGGAGTGATGAAAATGCTCTAAACTTGACTGTGGTGGTGATTACAGAACTCTGTGACTATACTAAAAACGATTTAATTGTATGATTTAAATGGGTGATAGGGATGGTACATGAGTTATATCTGAATAAAGGTGTTAATTTTTTTAAGATGCTCACTCTTACTCTCCCTCTCTAGAACGGCAAGTTGTTAAGCATGACGTAAACTTGTGTCTGCCAGCAGCTATCTCCACACCCTGTAAAGCGAGCCTGCTGGAGAGCACAGCCATGCAGAGGCAAGCGCGTGAGAGACAGAGCACGAATCCTTCAGTGACTGGATCCAACTTTTCATGAAGCCATTTCCATTCCTTAAACTTCTTCATTGCATAAGCCAAAAAAAAATTCCCTTTTTTGTTTAAACTAGTTTAAGCTTAGTTTCTGTCACAACCAACCAAGTCCTGCTACAGCTTTCCTGAAAGACTATCCAAATATGTTCCCTTATCAGCTGTGAACAAGAGTGCCTATCCCCCATCAAAACCCTGCCAAACACAGTTGTATTATTAAAAAGATTTTGTTTTTTCTTTTTATTACTATTAATAAATAGTTACCTTTAATAATAGCTTTGTTCATAGATATGCAAAAGAATTTAATTTCTAGCAAGGTTGAATAGTAATACCAATCCTTATCTTTTCCTTCTTTTAATTGTCTATATTTGCATAAACTATATATAGGATGTTAATAAACCTTTCTTCTATGAATATTTTTTCTAGTTGATTTTTGTGATAGTTTTTATATGCAAAGGTATTTCTATGCATAAAACCTATCAAATATTTCTTTTTAATGCTATTGTTTTTATTTTTACAAAGCCTTTCCCTATCCTGAGATTAGACAAGTATTCTCAGTTTCATTTTTTGAATTGAACACCTTAATGCACCTGGCATTTCAAATTATAAAAGATCTTAGAATGTTCAAGATATATCAAAATAGTTCACTAATTGTCCCAGTATTTATTAAATAATTCTTCCTTTTCAACTTATTTATTATGGCCATATGTCTCAAATATTAAATTCATTAACACAGTAGGGTTTCTCGCTTGACTACCTATGTGGTTACACTGAACTGAGTACCAGTCTTGGCAATTACTCTGCCACTTTACCTAGCATAACTTGGCAATACTTTGAAATAACTTCAGATATTTTTATTTTGGTAAAATATGCATAATATCATAAAATTCACCATTTTAACCATTTTTAATACACAGTTTCGTGGCATTAAGCATATGCACAATGTTGTACGGTCAGAACCGCCACCCACCTTCAGAACCTGTTCATGCCCCAAACTGAAACTCTGTGCCCACTAAACAGTAACACCACCCCCTCCCTCCAGCCCTGGTGACCACTGTTCTACCTTCTGCCACGGTGTGTTTGATCATCCTAGGTACCTCATGGACGAGGGACCATACAGCATTTGTCTTTTACTTCTGGCTTATTTCATTTAGCATAATATCTTCAAGGTTCTTCCATATTACAGCACATATCAGAATTTCATTCCTTTTTAAGACTGAATAATACTTCATTATATATATATAATATGTATATTCATATATGTTAATATATGGTCATATATATATATATATATAAAATATTCTGATTATTCATTCATCTGTCCATGGACATTTGGGTTGTTTGTACCTTTTGGCATTGTAAATAATGCTGCTGTAAACACTGGTGTAAAAATATCTCTTTCAATCCCTGCTTTCAATTCCTTTGTGTATACATCCAGAAGTAGAATTGCTGGACCAAATGGCAGTTCTATGTTTAATTTTTGAGGAACTGCCATGCTGTTTTCCACAGCAGCTGCACCATTTGACATTCCCACCAGTAACACACAGGGTTCTAATTCCTCCACGTTCTCACCAACATTTGTTTTCTTTTTTGATAATAGCCACCCTAGTGGGTGGTGTAATACTCTTTAATACATGATGGCACAAGTGTTCTCTAATTATGATTCTTTGTCAAAAATTTTTGGCCATTCTTTATTTTTTTCCTCCCAGGACAATTTTGGAATTTTTTTTTAAAGATTTTATGTATTTATTTTTAGAGAGGGAAGGGAGGGAGAAAGAAAGGGAGAGAAACATCAATGTGCGGTTGCTGGGGGCCATGGCCTGCAACCCAGGCATGTGCCCTGACTGGGAATCGAACCTGCGATGCTTTGGTTCGCAGCTCACGCCCAATCCACTGAGCTACTCCAGCCAGGGCGGAATTATTTTTAAGTCTCCAAAATATCTTCTATGAATAAGAATTACAATTCTATTTAACTTATTTTGGAAAAGATTAACACAATTCATATCTTTAACACATTTAACCCCACATCCCACCAAAGAAATAAAGTCTTATTTCCCTTAGTAAAGTTTTATTTGTCTTTATATGGGACCTAAACATTCCTTATAAGATTACCTCCTTGGTGCTTTCTATTTTTGTGCTATTGTGAATGGAATAATCAGCCTCTTTTTACAATTTTTGGAGGAACAAGAAAACCCATAATCAACAATAACCCTCATTTATGAAACACCTGCTAATTTAAGACCAGTGGAAAGGTCAACAGTGCTTGTCTTCTACATGGAAATTTACTGTAACACAAAAAGGAAACATGGTTGAAACATCATTGGATTGCCTCTCTTAAAGGCCCAGAACATCACTCCAAAGGAGGCAAGTACAATTGTGGATGATTTCATGTTTCCTCAATGTCTGTTACAGCTATAATCAATTTGGAGTTGAATTCATGATGCATGAGTTTTATTGTATCCTACATGTACCTTACATTACACTGGCCTCTCCTGGTATGTGTATACCCATTTTGTTACTTCATTAATATACTATTTAAATTATTACCTAAGTTTACACCTGTATCTCCCCTCTACAATATATTTATATATTTGTGATTTACTTACTGTCAACTCTTCAGTCAGAAAAAAACATCTTTAATTTTACTATAGCCCCTACCAGGAAATGTGATTCATTTTATAATAATTTACTTTAAGATATTCTACTCTACTATGCATTTTCCTGGCTCATTGCATAGAAAAGCTTCTATTGATAAGATTCTTTCCTCTTTGGGGGAAAAATGTTAAGTTCTAGGTATCAAGTGCAGAATGCCTATATAATAATATACATTAAAAACGCATGGTTTACAAACTTGAACCTACATAGCCTATTTTCTAGAGATATAGGGAAGTTTTCTGATCCCCTTCCAAAAATGGAGTAAGAATGTCAAGAAAGAACCAAGGTAACACCTAGTGCATCTTCCTCCATGACTTTGTTTTCCCCCTTGACAATAGAAACAAAAAGTCTACGGCATTCTAAGTCTTGATGAGGTTACAAAGCAACCTGTTTGCCTCCATCTTCCCCTCACCATCACTACTTTAGGGCCCATGGAAAGAACATGGGTTGTGGCTTCCCTATTTTTTAAGATTCATACTTTTGGCCAAGAAAGAGCAACAAAGAGTATTTTTGTACTAGAGGAAACAAACAAAAAAGGGAACAGAAACCTATCCAGGTGAACAGTGGCCCTCAGTCAAGCCATTATAAACCTTCTGGCTTATGACACCTATTTTAATATACTTGTTCTCCTCGCCCGCCAATAACTCCACTCTCTTTCCAAGTCTTCCTTTATGCACACAAATAGGTCAAGTAGCAATAATATAAGCTTCTCAAAGTTGGAACAAAAAATGATATAATTACTGTGAATGATTCACGGCCTTTTTTTCCATGCTTCTGAGGCTCTTCTGGCTATTAAAATCTCCATCTTCAGAAGAAGGCCAAATACATTTGAGATATATATTCCAATTTTAGACTCTAGAATATAATATATTGTGTTTATCAGATATAATAGTGCATTTATTGCTCTTAGAAAACAGTATCACTTGTTACTAATTAGGGAAGAGAAAAAATATCAAAATCAACCATTAGTTTGCTTTTAGTGCTCAACTCTTGATTAAAAGAGCAACCAAAATTGTATCTACTTCTTAGTTTGGGGGTTGGAAGGACAATCTCAAAGTAATGACAACTCAAAAGAATAAATCAGGGAGGAAAGTCATCTGAAAGATACAAGCCTATCACTTTAATTTTCAACAATTCTAGTTAACGGAAAAATCTTGTGTCTCTACTAAATTGTTTCTATGCTCTGTTCTTACAATCCAAGCCCCATCAGAGAGTATTCTCATAAAATGGTCCTGGCACTACATAATTTGTCTGAAAGCATAAACTAAATAATAAAAAGATCTTTAAATTGAAAAATAAAAAGAGAATGGTTGCTGTATAAAGACAAGCAAATAGCATAAATGAGCTGTGACCATTTTTAAGTCAATATATATCTTAATTGACATATTATCCAACCAAGGCCTCTATCCAAGTATCTTTTACCATCTCTGTATCTATCAGGATAGGCTAAATTCTGCTGTAGTAACAAATAACCCCAAAATCTTAGTGACTGACAAAAATATACATTAATTTTATGCTCACACTAAAAGCCCATCATGGTCAGCTTCAGCTCTCCTGCACGGTCTTCAGTCTGGGATCTTCATCTGAAACACCACTTGTTGTTAGGAAGAGCCTGTTGACACAAAGAAGGAAAAGAAAGTATCACAAAGCAAAAATTGGCTTTTAAAGTCTCTGCTCCAAAGTAACATGTTCACTCTTCATTGGCCAAAGCAAGTTACCTAAGTTAAGAGGGCAAGAATATATAACTGTTTTCTTAGCTAGTCTCCTTATCTCTAGTCTACGTCCCATCAAGCCATCCTCCCCACCCCCCACCATTGCTCCCTGGAGATCCTCTTTAAATCTGACCATTTTCCTTCTCTGCCTAGAAATTTCTACAGCTGGGCCTCTCCTCTTGGTATCTGTATCAGCTTGGGGTGTGTGGCAATAGGCCTGGTGACTTTTGTCATGAACATGGTGAGTTTCCCAGAAGGCTGGTTTTACGTGAAGATCTGGAAAGACAAAATAAAAATGAGCAAGAGTTTCTAATGAAAGTTGGTGTTTGAATGGGGTCTCACTGGACTACCCCACATCTCCTGGTACCATGGGTGCAGGCTCATTTATTCTCAAGGATTCTTTAATGAAGAGGTTGAAAAGGATCAGGACCCATATTATCTAGCACTTTCTACCCCTCTAGAATGGCACTGTCCATTATACTAACCACATGTGGCTGTTGAGCACTTGAATTGGGGCTAATGAGACTGAGAAACTGAACATTTAATTTTATTTATTTTAATTAAATTTAAGTAGCCACGTGTATCTAGTGGCTACTGCATCTTTGGTAGGCAGAATAATGGCCTTCCAAAGATGTCCTTGTCCAAATCCCCAGAACGTATGTTATGTTACATTTCAAAGGGGAATTGAGGAAGCAGACAGAGTTAAGATGACTAATCAATTGACCTTAAAATAGGGAGATTATCATGGATTACCCATGTAGGCCCGTTTTTCTTTGGATCCAATCCAGAAACAACATCCTTACCTTATTTTCCCTTATAACAGTTGAGGTAAGCAGTTGAATTCAAGCAACTCATTTATTAAAAACCAAGGAACTGGGGAAATCCATAAAGAAAATGCAAATAGGATCAGTCAAAGACATAAAGGAATCTGACACCAAGAATTTCAATAAAAGTACAAAAGCACTTTGCTAAATCCCAGATCTCCTCTCCTCCAGTAACTGCTCTAAGACCACAGACCATTTAGGTCAATGCACACCCATATTACTTATTTATGATTCTTTTCTGTGGACTTCCCTGCCCCAAGGTCAAAACTGCAGCTTATTATTGTTCATCAAAACATGAGGGCTATCTATGGAAGTATTCCCTCCAAGTACTATCTTCCAAATTACCATCAGAGGAACAAACCCAGTCTGAGTTCTCTCCCAGAAGTCAGGGGCAACCCAAGAAATAATGCTACACACTCCGTTCAGTCGTCTCCTCACCCACTCACTCATCTGAACGTGTGACTCACCCCTCAGGCCCTCCCCCTTCTTCCCCACATGGCCCGCCCTGCAGGGAAGTGGTCTTTTATAATTAGAGTTTTAATATTTAAAATTAGCTTATGCATACAGTGACCATGACACAAATAGAGTGCGGCAGGTCATTCTCTCACAAGGCCTTCCTGAGTAATTATACAAGTCTTCCTAACATAGCAGCCAGCTTAATAAAGGTTGTCCAAATATGTTTTAACTCTTTAGGACCTGGAAGTGTGCCTGTTACAAAGTCAAACACACACTCTTACTCTTTATCTATAGAGATCCCTATCTGATATTACTCTGGATGGAAAAAAACTTTAGCAAAAGCTAATAGCAAAATATCATTAACTACTATTTTTTATTGAATTTATTTGTGTGACATTGGTTAATAGAATTGTATAGATTTCAGGTGTACAATTCTATAATATATCATCTGTATATTGTATTGTGTGTGCACCACCCCAAATCAAGTCTCCTTCCCTCACCATTTATCCCCCATTTACCTTCTTCTATCTCCCCACACCCCCCTCCCCTCTGGTAATCACTGTATCTATGAGTTTGTGTATGAGGGCTAGTTGTTTTGTTTGGCTTAATGCCTTCACCTTTTTCACCAAGCCCTGCAACCCCCCTCCCCCATTAAGTACTATTCCTATTTTTGCATATAAAAATATGTTTATCTAGCTTTTTTGCATTCCAAATTGAGTAATTTTTCTCCATAATGAACAACATCATATTATTAGATCTTATGGATCAGACATTACTAGATTTGAAAAACAATATCATTTTGAAAGGAGCTGATAATATGCACTAATCCTTAATGTCAAAGCCAAATATTAAAATTCCATATGAATGTATGAATCCATTAAGCAGAAGTCATTTTCAATTATTAAGAAGAAAGATCTGTATTCTTTATAGAAATTAGAAATGGCAGAAAATAACATCAACATTTATAACTGCTACAATTAGGACCAATAAAATGTTTAAATCAAATTAAAATCAGAGTGTTGATAATAACTGTAATGAAATTTATGTAGCACCATGTGGCTTCATTTCCTCAAAGAAACCCCTGAGTCTATTATTTTACAGGGATGGAGACATCAGTAGTCACAGCTTCCATTTTCCAGATCACTGGACTAAGGATTTACCTGCCCCAACAGGGAAATGGATCCAATATCATCACATGCCCATGGCTACTTCCTTTCCAGCTCCAACATAACACCCCATCCCTCAGCTTCACCCCAGATGTCTGATTCTGCTGGAAGCCAGGACAGGTCAAACCTAGAAAATGTCTGCCTTTTTCTAATTCCATGAATGCTCTGCTCTCATGTGGCTCCAATAGATCCCTATTCTGGGTAACCTGACACCCAAAACAAAGAGAGTCAGAGAGGGCTTTACAACTGAGGATTTGGCTTTCTTTACTTTAGCACATCTGTGATGACTACAAATGTTTGTAAAGGTTATCCTGAAGATCCCGCCCTATCCATGTAATACACATCTCTTATAATCCTCAATTCCAAAATCAGCAGTGGTTATTATCTATTTAATGCCACAGATCACCTTTAGAAACTGGTAGTTTCTACCCAAAATTTGCTGAAATTTTTTAATTCAATATCAGGAGGTTCACAAACATATGAAAGTTCAGCCAGACCCTTAGGGAACCTATGAACTAATTCTAACTAACAAACCTGCTTTGGGGTTATTTTGCTTTTCTTTGATACAGGATTAAAATTAATTGGCTTTCTAGATACAGTAAGACAAATAAATACTATATGATCTCACTGAATATGTGTAATCTGAAAGAGTTAAACTCATGGGAACAGAGAGTAGAATGGTGGTAACCAGAGGAAAGGGCAGGGGAAAATGGGGAGGTGATAGTCAAAAGGCACAAAGTTTCAGTTATGCAAGATAACTAACTTCTGAAGACAAGCGCCTATAGCTAACAATTCTGTACTGCATACTTAAAATTTGGTAAGAGTACAGATTGTACGTTGTGTTCTCACCACCAAAAAAATTAATAACGAAGGGGGTAGAAAAAAAATTAGGAGGAGATGGATATGTTTATGGAATTGGTAGTAGTGATATTTTCAACAGTATATACATATTCCCAAACTCAATGAATTATATACATTAAATGGATAAAGTATTTTACCTGTCAATTGTACCTCAATAAATTCATTTTTAAAAAATAATAAATTAGCCCTGGCTGGTGTGGCTCAATGGATCGAATGCTGGCCTGTGAACCAAAGGTTCACTGGTTCAATTCCCAGTCAGGGCACATGCCTGGGTTGTGGGTCAGGGCCCCAGCAGGGGGCACACGAGAGACAACCACACATTGATGTTTCTCTCCCTCTCTTTCTCCCTTCCCCTCTGTCAAATAAATAAATAAACAAACAGATAATTAATTAATTAATTAATTAAACTAGCTGGTTTCTCTCCCAGAAGTACTAAATGAATGTAGGATATTGCTTATTAATGTTACTGTGTATATTGGACTATGTCAACACAGTTGGATACCTAGACCCTAGTCTGAGTATCATTCAGCCAAATATGAGCTTGAAGAGAAATAATGCTCTGGAATTTTCACTGGACTTAGCATCTATGTTTTACTCTGATGAACTAGGCTACACTGACATCTTTCCCTGTCATTGATACAACTCATCTTAAGCACACTCAGCTGGGGGAAGAGGAGACACGTACACCGTACACTGAGAGTGAGAGCGGGTGGTTCAGGCTGCCCCTCCCACAAGAACAGGGAGCACAGGAACAGTACCCTCCAAAGGGCTAGAGACACCATGGGCACTTAAGAAATAAATTTAATAAGACACATCTAATTCAGATTTTTAAAATAGAAAGGTATACGACTTTTTTTGTACTGCACCCACTCCTACAAAGTTTTATTTAATTTTGGTGCCTGATACCCAGGCCTCAGTATTGTTAATTCTGAGAACTCAGTTCTGAAGTTTTTTAGAGCAAATGTGTACTTAAACACTAAAATTTTTTTTCAATGTTTCAAGAACGAGTCCAACATTCTTTTTGTTCTTGACTTCTTTCTTAGGGTTTCTATATCCTACAGTGACCAGTATGTGAGAAGGAATGAGAAATGGAACCTCCCCTACAGGCAAAGTATTTCCCCAGAGTGGTCAGTTAGAGATGGTTTTGAAGGTGAGGATGGTCCCTCCCTCATCTACATCCCTGCTCACACCTACCCATAGTCTCAAAAAAGCACATAATGACCAAGACTCATTTACATCCCCATTATTCCTGCATTATCGTTGTTTGTAAATGCCATCTCTCTTTAATTACCCCAGCCTAAAGAGAAATGAAGACAAGAGGAGACAAAAAGGTTAATGCAACATTCCAGTAGAATCACAAAAGCAGGGCATGGGACTATCTTATTAACTTCATTGTGGTGATGTGTTCTAAAATGCAAATTGTAGAAAGGGGGCAGTGATTTGTTAATAAATATGTTAATTAGGCAGAGTAAATGCCATACTGCATGGAGAGGAAAAAAATTCACTGATTGTAAACTCCATGCACAGCAGATTTCAGAGGGCAAATGTAGTTAATAAAACTACCTTTATGTTTTATATGGCTGCTCTTTAGCATAAATAGCTAATAACCAATTTACATTAATGGTGTGGGCACAAATGTAAATTAGCCCCTTTTTGGTTTATATTACTGAAATGCAATCCTAATGTTTGTGTTGCACTTGGCAATTTCATTAAGGGAAAGATCTGAGAACCCGATACAGTCTCAGGGCCTGCTTCAAGGAATTTTCATATGAAACCAAAATTACACTGCACATCCTTGTTCGCCACATGGGAATTTCCAGAAAGGGCTTTGCTATCAAATAGTTTCCCTATCCATGGCTATGTCCACAACCCCAAGCTCCTGTGGGTGTTCAAACCGTCCCGCTGGCCAAAATGCCACACAAGCCCGAAGCTGCAACAATACGGTCTTGTGCAACTGTAGCTTGGACTTCTGCTTGACTTTCTCTGCTTGACGACTGGTAGCAGCCCTGACTTGACAGCAAACAAAGAGACCCTTGTATGAGAGGGACTTTCATAGGTCCAGGTGGCTGGAGGAAGGAAGAGAGAAAGACCTTCAGGGCCTTCTGGGCCTGTGTTCCCACTAGCCACAAAGATCGAATGCAAATGCTAGCAAATGCTAACAACACGCATTTGTGTTGCCTGCACCAGTGGAAGTTTTCCACTTCTGGCCTCATTCATCTGCAACCTTCCAACTCACAGGGTCTTTCTTTAGTCATGCTGTGCAAGCAGCTACTGTATATACCAAAAGTTAATTTTACTAACACACTTCAGTGTGTTGCCGGAGGTGCAATAAATCACGAACCAATTTCCAATTTTGTTATGCCCTACTTGATAAGGACGCAAAGCATTCTCTCCCCTGATATACATGTTTTTAAACATGAGGATTAGAAGCAGGAACACGTCTCCTGGTGTGCAGTGAAATTTTAACCTTCCTTTTCAAAAGAAGTTGACCCCTGAAGGTCCTATTAGAATAAAACATCAACTTATGTTTTCTTTAGTTTGGATCTTAGGTCCAGAAGCTACCTACAAGCTTGTACGCTGCAGAACACCTCTTATGAAAAGTTTTGTGGGTTTTTTTGCAACCTCAGCACATAAATTCTTTCAGATGAAGTACAAGTTGTAGGGCCAGTTTTATTCTGAATTGTGCTGCATTTTTTAAAGGTGCAAAATAAGAGGGCTCCATATTTATTTAAATTTTCATACAATCATGTTCTTGGAGATGGATAAAGAGCCTTTGTTATCCCTTCTATGATTTTTAATTTGAATATTTCCAGTGTTAGCCTATTGTAGTTGTCGATTAATCTAATTTCAATGGGGTTCTTTTGCTATTTTGTTTTGGATGAGGGAATTAGTATATTGAGACAGAATTCAAAAATTAGATGACAACAATTACTTCAAATTCATTAATTCCCTTGCTGCTTTGTCTGTACTCAAAATGATAATAACAAAATATACTTCTTGAGATTATTTTGAGGTATAAATAAGATTATATATCACTAATTGGCAACCACCACAGTGATTACTGTTTTAGGCAGTAATCATCGATAGATGAGAAAGTATTAGATACTCTCAAAGAATGTCCCCACAAGAAATTGGAAGGTTATCCACCCAAAAGTTGGTGGTAGTCTGGTGATCGAAATGAGAATAGGGTGGGAAAAAAGAAAAAAGAGAGAGAATAGGGTAGGAAGATTTATATGGAGGATGCTTATTACTTGAGTCTCAAAAAAATGGCAAAAGTTTTATAAAAAAGAGGAGTAAATGGAGAATGCCCCAATGAAGCAAAGATCAAAGAAAGCTAAGGAACTAGGTTCTCCTCTACATCACATAAAGAAAGCTCAATGCCAGCTACATGTGAACTTATATTTTCACTTGGCTCCAATTTCTGTTTCTGAAAGGCACACACATGCAATGAGGTTAGATACCTCCAGGTAAAGAAGAGACAGAATATGAAGCAACAGAAAGCACACAAGGCTTAAAAAGTCATAGGTTTAGTCAATCCAAGATGTCAGAGGAGTAAGTGGAAGCTATACTAACATTCTCGAAGAACCAATCTGAAATTACAACTAAATTGTAGAGAAATCATCCAGAATAACCAATTGAACATTAAATAGAGAGAAGCCTTATAACTATGGGCAGACGGAAGAAATCACTTCACCACAATGTGATTGGGAGAGAATGTGAAGTGGGTGCAAAAGGGCTGGCTGGGCTCCCATGGGTGGCAGCTGAAGTTCCAGAGGGATTTCAATGGCCAGGGGGTTCCCCCTGAGAAGCATGATGTCTAACCCCCAAGCTGGGTTCCCCAGCCTACAGCATCAGAGCCAGAGTGAAACCCAGATAACACCCAGCTGTGAAAAGCAGCAAAGTTTCTGTCTGCTAGGTATAGACAGCTGGAGACGCAGAGAGCCTCTTAATGGGCCAATGCACAAAATTTCATTTGCAGCCACTTACCATGGGCTCCAGCAGAGTGAGGGCAGAGTGGACTAGAGTTGCTTGAGGAGAGTCTGGGGCTGATGTCTCTGGGGAGAGAACTAAAGAAACAGCTACAAGGATCCCTGCATTAAGTCATTCCCCATACTGTAGAAGCCATCTTTCTCAGACAAAGCACTCCTCTCCAAGTGACATCAGCCTAAGAGGAATCAAAAGCCCTGCCTACAGGAATTACTCTGTCCTACCCTGTGGTGCTTAAGCCTGACTGCTAATAACCGTTTGATAGCATTAACAACTGACCAGTTTAACAGCAGATTAGTTTAACATCTAAGGCAGAAAATTCAAAGAAGTAGCCAAAATAGGAAGATAAAGAAACAGACCCCAAATGAGAGAACAAGAGAATTCTCCAGAAGACCTGATTTTTGGGACTTCTGGCCAAGACAAAGGTGTATATAGATACTCTTTGCCTCCTCACACAACCAAAAGAAGGAAAACAACAAATTTAAAAACAAAAAAACAACCAGACCTGACAGAAAATTGAAATGTATGGAAGTCTGGCACCCAAGGAGATGAAGAAGAAACATTCATCTAAACCGGTAGGACAGAGATGGGCAGCTGGGGTGGAGAGGGCTTGGGGCAAGGCAGAGGCTGGCAGACCAGGCAAGGTGGCAGCTGGTGGACCAGGCAGTCCCACATTTGTGTGAGGATAAACCAGGAGGCACAACTGGGGAGCCAGACTGAGCAACCCAGGGTTCCAGCATGGGAAAATAAAGCCTCAAAACCTCTGACTGAAAAATCCTGTGGGGATTGAGGCAGTGAGAGAAACTCCCAGCCACACAAGAGAGATCACTGGAGAGACCCACAGGATCCTAGAATGTACACAGGCCCACCCACCCAGGAATCAGCACCAGAAGGGCCCAATTTGCTTGTGGGAAGTGAGGGAAGTGACTGAAAGCCAGCAGAGAGCTGAGCAATCTGCATTGTTCCCTCTCCAACCCCCCCACCCCACATACAGGGCCACAATGCAGTGACGTGGGGTGCCCTGCCCTGGTGAATACACAAGGTTCTGCCCCTTACTACATAACAGGTACACCAAGACAAGAATAATATAGCCCAAATGAAAGAACAGATCAAAGCTCCAGGAAAAAAAAAAAACTAGGCAATGAAGAAATAGCCATCCTATTAGATGCACAGTTCAAAACACTGATAATTAGGATGCTCACAGAAATTATTGAGTTTGGTTGCAAAATAGAGGAAAAAGTGAAGGCTATGAAAAGTGAAATAAAGGAAAATGTACAGGAAACCAACAGTGAAGGGAAGGAAACTAGGACTCAAATCAACAGTTTGGAGCAGAAGGAAGAAAGAAACATTCCAACAAACAGAATGAAGAAACAAGAATTCAAAACATGAGGAGAGCTTAGGAACCTCTAGGACAACTTTAAACATTCCAACATCCAAATCATAGGGGCACCAGAAGGAAAAGAGGAAGAGCAAGAAACTGAAAACTTATTTGAAAATATAAGGAAGAACTTCCTTAATCTGGCAAAGGACATAGACTTTCAGGAAGTTCAAGAAGCTCAGAGAGTCCCAAAAAAGTTGAACCCAAGGAAGCATGCACCAATTGCATGATGTGCAATTATGCACATCATAATTACATTAGCCAAGATTAAAGATAAGCAAAGAATCTTAAAAGCAGCAAGAGAAAAGGAGAGAGTTACCTACACAATAGCTCCCATAAGACTATCAGCTGATTTCTCAAAAGAAACCTTGCAGGCATGAAGGGGCTAGAAAGAAGTATTCCAAGTCATGAAAGGCAAGAACCTATATGCAAGATTACTCTATCCAGCAAAGCTATCATTTAGAATGGCAGATAAAGTTCTTCCCAGATAAGGTCAAGTTAAAGGAGTTCATCATCAGCAAGCCCTTATTATGTGAAATGTTAAAGAGGCTTATCCAAGAAAAAGAAGAGAATCAAAAATACAAACAGTAAAATGACAACAAACTCACAACTATCAACAACCGAATGTACAACAAAGCAAAAACAAAAACAAACTAAGCAAACAACTAGAGCACGAACAGATTCACAGAAATAGAGATCACATGGAAGGTTATTGGAGGGGAGGGGAGGGGAGGGAAGAGAATGGGAGAAAAGGTACAGGGAATAACAAACATAAATGATAAGTGCAAAATAGACAGAGGGAGGTTAAGAATAGTATAGGAAGTGTAGAAGCCAAAGAATTTATATGTACGACCCATGGACATTAACTAAGGTGGGGGAATGCTGGTGGGAGGCATGGTACAGGGTGGAGGGGAGTAAAGGGGAGAAAAAAATGGGACAACTGTAATAGCATAATCAATAAAATATATTTTTAAAAAAGAAATGAAAGAGGAGAAATAACAACTGACATCAAAGAAATACAAAGGATTGTAAGAAAATATTATGAACAATAACTTGCCAACAAACTGGACAATCTGGAAAAAACTGATAAATTCTTAGAAACATACAATCTTCAAAAAATAAATCAGGACGAATCAGAGAATCTGAATAGACAGACTACACCTAATGAAATTGAAGCAGTAATCAAAAAACTCCCAACAAACAAAAGCCCTGGACTAGATGGTTTCACAGATGCATTTTACCAAACATTCAAAGAACTAACACCTCTCCTTCTCAAACTATTTCATAAAATGCAAGAGGAGGGAAGACGTCCAAACTCATTTTACCAGGCCAGTTTTATCCTAATTCCAAAACCAGATAAAGACACTGCAAAGAAAGAAAATTATAGGCCCATATCCCTGATCAACATAGATGCTAAAATCCTCAATAAAATATTAACAAACAAAATGCAACAATGCATCAAAAAGATAATACACTGCAACCAAGCGGGATTTATTCCAGGAATGCAAGGTTGGTACAACATTCACAAATCAATAAATGTGATTAGTCACATAAGCAAAATGAAGGATAAAAACCACATGATCATATCAATAGATGCAGAAAAAGCTTTTGATAAAATCCAGTGCTCATTTATGATCAAAACTCTCAGCAAAGTGGGAATAAAGGGAATATACCTAAACATAATAAAGGCCATTTATGACAAATGCACTGCCATCATTATACTCAACAGGCAAAAACTACAATTGTTCCCCTTAAGATCAGGGACAAGACAGGGATGTCCATTTTCATCTCTCTTATTCAACATAGCACTAGAAGTCCTAATGACAGCAGTCAGACAAGAAGAAGAAATAAAATGTATCCATACTGGAAAGGAGGAAATAAAACTGTCTTTATTTGCAGATGACATGACACTCTACATAGAGAACCCCAAAGATTCCACAAGAAATGACTAGAACTGATAAATGAATTCAGCAAAGTAGCAGGATACAAAATCAATATCTAGAAATCAGTTGTATTTTTACATGCCAATAACAAACAAACAGTAAAAGAAATTAAGAAAACAATCTCATTCATAATTACTTCAAAAAGAATAAAATACCTAGAAATAAACCTAACCAAGGATATAAAAGACCTGTACTCAGAAAATCATAAGACACTGAAAAGAAATTGAAGAGGGTACAAAAAAATGGAAGCACATAACACGTTCATGGATAGGAAGAATTAACATCATTAAAATGTCCGTGCTACCCAAAGCAATCTATACATTCAATACAATTTCTAACAAGATTCCAATGACATATTTCACAGAACCAGAATAAATATTTCAAAAATCTAACTATTAACTAAGTGAAATAATCCAACCAGAAAAGGACAAATACTAGATGATCTCATTCATATGTGGAATCTAAATAACAAACTGAACTAACAAGCAAAACAGAGACCAGCTCTGACAAAGAGCAGATAACAACTAGTGGGGGCGCAGTTTATGGGGTAGAAGAATTGAGCAAAAAGGAAAAAGGACTCATGGACATAGACAACAGTGTGGTGATTGCTGGCTTTAGGGAGGTGTAAGGGGACTAATTAGTAATGGAAAAAATACAATAAAAAATTTTTAAATAAAATAAAAAGTCACAGGTTTAAATCCTCACCCTACCTCTTGCTAGAAGCACACCTTCTGGAAGAAATGAACATTAATATGTAAATCAGTACAATATATCAATATATGATATATATATTACCCTATGACAAGTCCTTTTTATTACTTAAAAATAAATTTTAAAAATATACATATAATCACTTTGGAGAACAATTTGACAATATTTAGAAAAGTTTAAAATATGCATGTCACATGAGTGAGCAATTTCATTCCCCGGCATAAACCCTAGAGAAAGGCACACTTCCATGAGGAAGCACATACATGGTTGCTCATTACAGTATTATTTGTGATAGAAAAAACTGGAAACAATCTAATAACATAACAAAAAAGAGAATTCATGTATACATTGTGATATATTCATATAATGGAATACCATACACATCAAAATGAGTAAACTATGGCTCCATATAGCTGTATGAATAACTTTTACAATACTTAGTGAAAAATCATGACAGAAGAATATATATAACATGATTTCACAAGCATGTTTAAAAGCATTGCTATATATTGCTTAGGATATATAAATATATTGCCAAAGTATTATAAGCAGGCATGGGAACCAAATTCAGGAAAGCAGTTATCTTTTGGAGGGAGATGGAATCAGAAAGGGCATTAAAATGCTTGAGTGATGAGAGTAGAAAGGGTGAAGATGTATAAGCATAAAGGACATTTATATTTATTGACTTTATTTATTAAGTTGAAAGGTGAAAATACATATGTTAACTCTGTAGAGTGATATGGGCCACAGATATGGGACATACCATTACTGCATTTCATACTTTGGGTAGTGTTTCATAATACTTCCATAAAAATCCCATGAAATAGAGCCTAGTGCCATTTCAAATTCAGCAATTAAACTCAATAAATGTGTCTTGAATTTATACTATGTTAGAGACTAAGGTAGAAACATGAATAAGACCTAAGTTCCTGCTCATCAGTGAAAATAGCAAGTGTCTTCCAACACTACCTTGCACTGTTCTCAAGGTGTGAGAAAATGTCCACAGTATGCAAGCAACTCACAAAGTCTAAGCAGATGTGCACAATGATTAGTATGGCAATCCAATAAATCTCACAACCAAGTTGATCTGGCACACATTTGATGATATGCATAATCATTATCATGCAGCCTGATAATTAAGGATAATTGGTAAATAATTCATGTAAATTACCATAATTGATACAACTCTACAGTTAAGCCAAGATTGCTAGGGTCAGCTAAGTAGAGAAAGAAGAAGTTAGTTGGCCCAAATGAAAACCCACTCATCAGCTGACACAGAAGAACCTTGTCTTGCCCTAATAGGGCCTCCCACTGTCATGTCCCCCAGGAGCCCCAGGCTGACAGCTGAGCCCAGCCTCAGAGGAATTTCGAACTCTGGCATATCTGAGGTTCACAGTTGCAGTTGGTTTCCTTTAGGGAGTGGGGTTTTCATCCATTCATGGAGAAAAAAAAAGATCAACAAAATTAGCCCAGACCTCAGGCTTCAGACCAGAAGCTTGTAAACGAAGGGGAAGGAAGCAACACTAACTCCTCTCTCTAGCACTGAAGGGGGGCAGAAGAAGGTTTTCTAAAGGCTGTGACTGAACTTTCTTTTACCACTCCCTTAAGGCCAGATCCATCCAAGGGAAAATATCCACAGACATGATCCCCGCCCCCCCCCAAAAAAAACCCTACTGCCTAAAATTTCTCCCCTGAAATTCTAATTAGAGAGACATGCATGCACCCTGGAAGTGTAAAGAGGGTTCTCAGTCATGGTTTTGTTTACTCAGCTTGGTTTCCCTGATGTAGCTAAGGGTGGAACAGCATTAGGAGCTCTGATTATGGGGCTAGGGCCAGGGGGTTGCTGGGGAGGTCATTAATGAGAAATCATTCTGGAACAAAAGAATGTGGCAGAGAACAGGACCTAGGATAGGGCAAAGTGGTCACTGGGTGCCTTAGCAGCAACAGACCAGAAAAGAGCCCGAAAAGTAGAAGAGGAACTAAAACATACCATCCTTTTAAAAAAACTTGCCGGAACACAGTGGGAGTAATGGAGTATGAGTTCTGTCTTAATCTTGTGGTCCCAAGACCTCCCTTCTCAGCTCATTGAGTGACGAAAAAAGTCCTATGATTGTAGGTATTATGCTAAGTGAAATAAGTCAGACAGAGAAAGA
Organism: Tonatia bakeri; assembly: GCA_004024845.1. Classification (NCBI taxonomy): domain Eukaryota; kingdom Metazoa; phylum Chordata; class Mammalia; order Chiroptera; family Phyllostomidae; genus Tonatia; species Tonatia bakeri. Next base: position 33,935 of record PVIA01010344.1, on the reverse strand, counting down.
CAAATACCATATGATTTCATGTATACATGGAATCTAAGAAGCAAAATCACTGAACAAACAAAACAGAAACAGACTCATAGACACAGAGAACAGACTGATGGTAGGCAGAGGGGAGGTAGGTTGGGGGACTGGGAGAAAGAGGTGAAGGGATTGAGAAGTACACATTAGTAGTTACAAACAGTCCCAGGGAAGTAAAGTAAAGCACATGGAATACAGTCAATAATAGTTAATAACTCTGTATGTGCCAGGTGAGTACTGGAAATATCAGAGGGAACACTTTGTAAAGTATATGATTGTCTAACCACTACGCTGTACACCCAAAACTAATACAAATAATATTGAATGTAAACTGTAATAGAAAAATAAAATTTAAGAATAAAGAAATACATGTTCATTGGGAAAAGTTTAGAAATAAAACATGTATAATTTTACACTACCAAAAAAAGAAAGAAAGAAAAGTCCTACGAGTTTGCTGATCTAAGAAAGAGCCTCAGCAGGCTTCGTGTCCCAGTAGCCCTTAGTGCAGGTCTTTCAGGCCTGGCCCAGTGCTCATCTGCTAATCTCGGTTAACCAGACTTGATCAATCTCTCTGTATGGTTAAAACAGCCATGTTCATGAACAGGATATATATTCTAGGAATATACTTTAAGTGCCTAGTGATCTGGGCTCACTACACTGTCAATGCCAAGTAATTTGCATGGAATGAAGTGGTAAAGAAAGATATTCCCCCAAGCATAGTACAGCAGCAACCAGGGGCCCACCTGAGGGGACCGTGCAGGTTGGGAGAGTAAGTGTCCCCACAGCAAGAGATGTGGATAGACACGTCCCCAAAGCCTAGACACTCTATAAAAGCACAGAATCTCAACACAGACCTTTGGAGGGAGAAGAGAAAGGAACTCCAAGTATATTTAAGTTGAAATTTCCCATCAATCTGGAGGACTGGCAAATAAGAGGTAAAATCAGATTGATTCACAGAAAATAAGGAAATGTAGTATTTCCCTGTACAACTAAATCTGTGCACTGAGATTCATACCTGCTGCATTTGTCCATGAGCCCCTTTATTGTTAACGGATCCCACAGAACTGGTTTTTGGTAGAATACACACAAGAAGATGCTGAAATAAACTACCCCATCATACAAGAGGAAAACCCTGACTGCTATTCTTGACTCAAGAACTGCTGCCTCTGCTGAAAAGCTGTGGTCCCCCAGTAAATCAGGAAGAGAACGTGCTAAATCCCTTCTGTTAATACCCCTGAATGGCCCAGAAGGAAGTGTGTTTATGGGAGTTGTGATGTTTGAAACCTCATTCCTTGAAAAAATGATTTTGAATGCCTAGTGAACAGCTAGAATTTTTTCACATAAATCCTAGGAAACACCAAAAAAATGCACACTGGAAGGGAAGGAAACCTTCAAGGGCAAAAGTTGCTTTTTCCAACAGCTCACTGAACCAGATCTTCTCAAGTCCATGGGCACCAACACAAGGAAGAGAACTCACTCCCTCATGCCCTGGGGCCTTGAGTTCGCCTGCTCCCTCAGCCATGAGTGTGTGAAGATTATATGAGGTGATCCTCACAAGGCATTTAGCAGAGGGCCTGGCCTGTGGCAAATATACTTGGTGGTGGTGGCTGCACTGGTAATAGCAGAACCACATGTAACCAAAAGTACATGGATTTTGTCTTAGAGCAAACTCCTTGAGTTATATTTTAAATATGTTGAAACTAGAGTGTTGTTATAGTTAGTTACAGAAAGAGAACCAAGGGATATCTGGGCTGGCAGACCACCAGCCCAATCCAGTCTCTAACTACAGAAGGGAGAGCATGTAATTAAATTTCTATCATCCAAGAAGCATTTCAGGGTGTTAGACTATGGTAATAATGACTTTAGAGATTATCACCATTTGTCAGAAATAAATCCTCCTTTGGGCATCTTGGAACTGCAAATGAAGAAGAGGTTCTAATAAGATGAATTTCTATGTTTTGGGGTGACATCTCAAGCCTGCATGAGATGTGACAGCATAAACACCTCAGACCTGGTGGCTATGGAGCTGATAATTTTTAATAATTTATTTCTTGTTCTTTGGAATCTCTCACAATTACAACAATTCCTTGCCCTTTCCCAAATTCAAATGACTCCTAGAAAATAATCCTTCTCTGACTGTAGAATTACTGAGCATTAATATTATTTTTAATAGGCATGTTCCCCCATTTCTCTTACTCCCCTCAGTGGTTTTTTGGGGGTAACAAGCCACCATTATCTGCTTATTTCCACACAGGGAAGCCATCTGGAATGAAGTGGTGAAGAAAGATATTGCTCTTTCAGAAATCTCCCTCCTAAGTGAGTTATGTGAAATGTAGAATTGGTATTTTTAGCATTTAAGTCTCTTTATCAGAAATCTGTCATTATCTAACTCATCTATTCTGAAGAATGTGCAGCCACATCAATAATTTTATGGCTTCCTTTGGACCTCAAAATAAGTTTAAAACCCATAAATTTTATTCTGTGGCCACACCTCCTCAAAGTTGACAGCCTCAGAGTCCTATACGGATTGTCTACAAAACAGTTCAACTAGTGACTCTTTTTCTTCATGCGAAATCTCAACCACAATACTGCGTTTAATTTAATCTGATCTGTATTTTATTTAATCAGTATTTGTTGCCTTGGACAATGGCTACTTTGTTGAAAATCAAACATGAAAGTGGGTATTCAAGATCCTTCACCAAGAGGCAGTAGAGCTCCGTGGTCGAGAGAACAGACCAGGACTAATCACATCCAGCTCTGCCACCTACCGATTGGGAGAGGTGTGCAAGTCACCGTAGCTCACTGTGCTTCCCTTTCCCCATCTATCCAATGGGGACAACAAAGCACCCACCTCAAAAAATTGTTGTGGGGATGAAACCTGTGCTAAGTAAAACTTTTAGAATGGTGCCTGGAACATGGTAAGCACTCGATTTTTAGCTGTGGTAATGTTAATATTAATAATTTTGATTGTAATTATAACATCAATAATATTATTATTATTCCTGATGCATGAAACCACCAATGTTATTCTAAGGGTGTTTCTGTAAATTATTCTGTTCTTTATGCAAACAGTTACTAATTTTCAGTACATGGACTATTGCTATATCACTGAACTGATTCTACCTGAGAGATGCCAATACTTCAAATCTCCTCATCTTTATCTATTTGATTCTTTATCTACTTGCAAATAGATAAAGCTAGAACATGCATGTGTGAACAGCAAATGCCAAAAGCACACACCCAGTAATGAGAAGGCAGCTTTATAATTATTCAGCACAGGTCTTGGAGAGAGGATTCCACCTATCACTCACTGACTTTAGGACCTATTTCCTGAGGATGCATTGCCCCTTATACCTGTGTTTATTATTAATGCAAAATAGCAATCCATGCAATGTATATATCTTTACAACATTCTTTCATTAGATGCTGTTTAGTAGATTGCTTAGCATAACACAAAGGAGGCCAACCTCCGAGAGTTGAACTACTAATTCTATTCCTGACAATAAGATATTAATTCAAAATAAGGAAAAATTATACACACACACACACACACATTTGCTGCCTGTGCAACCAGCAGTAGGGGGATCATTAAATAAATGATGATACATCAACATGATAGATTATTATGGTGCAATTTTAAACTAATTATGACTGTGTAGCAACATAGAGTTAAGTTAAAAAAAGAACACAGTATTTTATCTAGTTCATTACTGCATTGTTTGTGAAAGAAAAAATGGGAAAACTAGATGTCATCAATAGAAAAATAGTTAAAAACATTATGATACATACGTACTAGCAAAATTTGCATCCCTATTAAAAAGAATGAGGAAGATCTAATGTACTGACATGAGATCACCAAGATATGTGATTAGGTGGAAAATATAAGTCCCAGGTCAATATGTGAAATAGATCCTATTAAACTGGGTGTGTGTAGATGTGCATGTGTGAGTATATGTATAAATGTAGATTCAAAGGTCTGAGAGATTATGTATTCCATGCTAATACGGATTATATCTACGGAGGAGACTAGCATGAAATGGCTAAGGAAGACTAATACCCACTCTATATCCTTCTGTATTGTTGGAACTTTTCATAATTAATATTATTACTTTTATATTTTTAATAACTTTAAAACTTCATAGTATGATTGCATGCTATTGAGTCGGGTCTGACTCCTGGTGACCCTATGAATGAGTGAGGCCCATTGGGGAGGGCAATCTGCATACCTCAGTTACTGATTCAAATGCTAATCCCATCCAGAAATGCCCTCACACATACCCAGAATAATGTTTAACCATGTGTCTGGTCACCCTCTGGCCTACTCAAGTTGACACATAAAATTCACCATTGAACCTGCCCCATTCTTCCTTCTTTCATATGCCTTCTCCTGAGAGCACTTTCTCAACAAATCCCTTTAACAAGAACCTCTGCCCTGGCTTAGTGGATTGAGTGCCAGCCTGTGAACCAAAAGGTTGCCAGTTCAATTTCCATTCAGGGCACATGCCTGGGTTGCAAGCCAGGTCCCCAGCTGCAGGCATGTGAAAGGCAACATATAAATGTGTCTCTCTCACATCAATATTTCTCTCCCTGTCTTTCTCCCTTTCCTTCTCTCTAAAAATGAATAAATAAAATCTTTAATAAAAAAATAGAATCCCTAACTCAGGCTATGCTTCTAGGGAATATGACTTAAGTCACCTACTATGTGTCAAAAACTTCAAACATCAATCATTATTCATTCTTTATGGCATAAGACAATGCATAATGGTGGGAGGTAAGCTATCAAAACAAGTAACAGCATGAACTTGGAAATGAGATATACCTTATCTCAAGATCTAGGTTTAAAATAGATACGTTAGCTGATAACTGTAGACCAGTTATATACGCCCCTCAAGCTTGTTTCTTCATCTATAAAATGGGGATATTCTAATACTTAACTGACTTGTGAGAACCAAATTCAACCCTCAATAAGTATCTGTTGAGCGAATGGAAGGAGATAAGGCATACAACATTCATACATCAGCATCTGGTTCAGAGTACAAGCTCACTAAATACTGTGTCCTGACATTCAGATATCAGTTAAAGCCCACTTTAAAGTCAGGTCAACTTGAGTAGAACGACTAAGACCTATGAAAATCTGAAGTTCTCATCATCTCTCTGCAATTTCTCAAGGGCTTTCACTCTCTTGATCTCTGCCTCGTGGACAGGTGTGTCATCTCACTGATCAGACATAAAACCCAGGCCCCCACCACCACCACTTATATAATTCACATACAACTGATCTTCCATGAAACGTTAGTGAGCATAGCAGACCTTTTCAAAAATTGAGCCAGGAGCAGAAGGTGGCAAGGAGACCAGCTGATGGCATGAAAAACGAAGACCACTACAGCAACACACAATTTTAATAAATCCAGGAGCATCGCAGTTCTCAAAATGTCCTCTGGCTCACCACCACCATCACCTTGCCATTTCACTGGCCTTGTCGCTTTTCTGCCTCCCTCCTTCTTCCTGGTTCCTCTCACCTCTCTTCTCCCTCCTCTCCTCCTTGACCCATTCTTCTCCCTCTTCTAAAAACAGTCAAAATCTCCAAGGACATACCTACCCCCCAACTCCTGTTCTCAGACTTTCCCAACAAAGTCCAAGGCATGAGGCAGGAAAAGGGCCTTTTCTTTATCTAGACCCACCCTCCTTAGAAAAGAGCTTTTATTTAAAAAATAAAATTTTTGTTCCTATAACACTATATGTACAGATCCCAATGAGGATAAAATTTTACTTACATTTTACAATTTTCTCATGAGAAAATTGAAACTGAAAGAGGTTAGCTCCCTTGAGCCCAAATCAAAGAGTAGAGCTAGGATTTGAACCCATATCTGCTTAATTTGTGGCCAGTGCTCTCAAATGCTGCACTAGCAAAAAACAACCCTAAGAAGCCATTTGCCACAATTCAAGTCTGTGGAAACAGTCTGTACCTTCACTTTAGGCAGCTACACCTCAGGGATATGTCCATGCTTTCAAGGGGCTTGGTCACAGTAGCATGAATTATTCAGCACAAACTATCAGGACCCATTACAGAAACAATGCAACAAACATCCGTCATCTTCTATGAAGAGTGATTTTCCCATTCGAGTTGCTGTATTCTTTTGATTTTATTTTTTTCAGACAACTTTGTGCATACAAGCTCTTAAAATCTCTTCTACTTGGAATTGTAGAATGGAATAACTCAGCACATAATGAAAAGCATGCTCAACAAATATTCGATGTTTAACTAGATAAAATGACAATGACAATGTTTCAGTAGTGTGCAGCAGCACATGGTGGTTAGTAGAAGGCACCATGGTTAAAGGGCTTTTAATCCCAAATTTTTCCCTGGCTGGTATGGCTCAGTGAATTGAGCACCAGCCTGTGAATCAAAGGGTCTCTGGTTCAATTCCCAGTTAGGGCACATGCCTGGGAGAAGGACCAGGTCCCCACTTATGGGCACACAAGAGGCAACCACACATATTGATGTTTCTCTCCCTCCCTATCTCTAAAAATGAACAAATAAAATCTGTTTTTAAAAATCCCAAGTTCATTTGAACCCAAAGAAGGAGAATTCATTTTTGGTCTAACAGGCCCAAACCCATTCTTATCTTACCACACTTCTGTGAGGATTAATTTTTTCCAAAGGATAAAACTTTTTTCTTTGTTTTCAATGCAATTCCTTAGTCATTGAGTTATTTCAGGCCCTAACAAAAGAATGTTCAAATGACAGCAAGCTGAGAGCTTCAACAGTATTTATCTAAAATAAGATCTAAGGGTCGACATCGATCCTTACCTCATATCTGTATTGTGCTATGTTTCAAAGCAATCACCACAATTCTAGAAATACTTGCAAAGAAAGGAACATCCAGTGACAAAATTTTTCATTTTGAGAGCCCAAAGTGAAAATTTGCAAAGGGACCTCCCCTTAGGGCCACTGCTCACTAAAAAGTCCCCATAGCCCATCAGGCCCTTCAGTGACTTTCCTGAGAATTACAAAAACCTTTTAGACAGTTACTGTCTTAAAAGAAGGTTCCCATGACATTCAGCCTGTTTTCATCTCAAATGTGCCACAAATCAGCAGTGGGGCTTTGAATAAGTCGTTAAATGGCTGTAAGCCTCAGTCTCCTCCTGAGTAAAATGAGAGGCTGGCACCTGCACTTGCTGGAGCTCCAAGTGCTGATATTTCATGATCCAGTCAAGCTCAAAGAACTGTAAGACGGTAAACTTCAGTGCCTATGACGGCAGTAGGTCTAAAGGCCATTTCTCAGAAGACAGAACTGCTGGTAGCAGAGCCACCCTATCTCCGTCTCTAAACTCAGGCTCCCTCCTAAGCTGTGCAGGGTGGGTCCCACACAGGGAGGAAGAACAGAGGCCGCCCCCAGGCCTTGCTCAAGCACAGGCAGAGCAGCCTCCACCCAGGCTGCGGCCTCTTTTTAATTCACTCAAATGCATTGTCTGGGCTCCTTTGAAAGGAAAGGCAGCAGTTCAATGAGAGTGTACCTTTGGGTACTAGCCTATCTGAGAAGAGAGTGGAAAGCTCAGATACAAGAGGGTCTATAATTTCTTATCCATTTCTCCCACTTGAACAGCAAAGCTAACTTTAAAGAAATGAAAGAACTGTCCCCTTACAAAGATTTGTGAAAAAAATCAATAAAGGATTTTAAGGTCATTTATTGGTGAACAAGCCTCAGAAGATACTGAGAATTGGATTCAGATGATACATCCAATAATTTCAAAGGTTTTTCTGATCAGTGTCAGACAGACCTTCTGAATATCTGCCTCCACTGTCTCTCCCGTCAGCCTGGCCATTACTCTTTCCTTCTGTTTTAAGTTGTTCTCTTAACCCTGGTGCCACAGATAAACCTAGGAATGCTCTGGAGAAGTCCAAACTGCACAGCCTGCCACATCTAAGACCAGGGATGTGGAAAATCAGGAGATCAAATGGGGAGTGGGGGTTGGGGGGGACAGGGCACAGAATGTGACCATCAGAGATGTGAGTGCCACCACTCATACTGCCCTGAATCTCACAGCATTTGGGGCCAAAGCCAGGGGAGTCCAATGCCCTGTTTGAGGACCTCAAGGTCTTTTTTGAGGAGATAACATTGAAGCTACAATCTAACTGATAAGTCAGACCTCAGAAGTATAGAAGCAGCACATACCAAGAAGCCTAGAAGGTTTAAAAAACATAAAGAAGAGCAATGTGGCTGGAAAAGTTTGTGGGGTAGAGTGGCTCTAGGTGAGGTTGGAGAGATGGGCAGCAGCCAGGTCAAACAAGACCTCTGGCCCATGTTGGGTTCCCCTGAATCAGGCCATGAGGAAATATTTGAATGCAAGTGTTTATTTATTTGGAGGAAGCACAGAAGAGAGCAGGAAAGTGAGACAGGAAGGGAAGGAAGGCAGTCCAGGGATATCAGCCAGTGGTTTACCGCTGTGGTCAAGTAGGGTCAGTCCTGGGAGACCTCTGGAACACTGCACACAGCACACCTCAGAGTTCTACCACCTGAGGGCAAGGGTTGTTGGGATACCTTTCCACCAATTCTTATCCATCCCTGGTTGAGACCTGCTCCTGGGGTGTTAACTCCCAGGGGCTTCCTGCCTATCCAGCTGGAAACCTCAGACAGAAAGTTTCAGGTGACAATAGTAGAAAGCTGCCCAATACACAGATACAGTAATTTCCAGGGTCTTGTGGACAGCACTTGTCAAGCCTTGGAGACAAAGGTAAGGACTTCAGATTTTATTCTGGGTGCAGTAGGAAGCCACGGACTCATAACATGTAGATAAAGGATGGTAAACAAGGCATCAATGCCTTCCCATGGACAACTTAAGATGGTTGTTCTCCCTGCTGCATAGAGAATGGTTGGAGGGACAGTGGCAGCACAGAGTAGAGATGTTACATATTCTACAATCCAGTATAGTTCAAAGTTAAGTAGTTTTCCAGACATTTCTCATAGAGGCTAATCCCAAGCAGATCCTGACCTTTCCCATCCTGTCAGCCTTCCCTTCCTAAAACGTCCCTCTACTTTTCTTCCCCATAGGTGATGATGCCCTTGCCTTTGACCATTCAGACTCAAGCTCTTCCAGAAAGACACATCACCTGAGCTCTTCTTCACCTAAATGATCCATAATTTGTCATCTACACAAGGAGTAGATGCCACCTCCTCTCATAGCAGCACTCTATACCCACCAGCAAATAGGAACATGGGTAAAGGTTTACACTTCCAAGAAGCATGTGAAGAACAGGGACTTCCGGCTAAGATAAAGGCATAGGTAGATACACTGTGCCTCCTCACACAACCAAAAGAAGGACAACAACAAATTTAAAAACAGAAAACAACCAGAACTGACAGAAAATTGAACTTTATGGAAGTCTGACAACCAAGGAGTTAAAGAAGAAACATTTATCCAATAGGATGGGACAGAGATAGGGAGCTAGGGCACGGAGGACTCATGGCAAGGCAGCTGCTGGAGGACCAGGGCAGGCAGGATGCTGGCTGGCAGACTGGGTGGTCCCACATTCTTGTGCAGATAAACCAGGAGGAACAGTTGGGGAGTGAGACAAACTGCACAACCCAGGGTTCCAGTGCAGGGAAATAAAGCCTCAAAACCTCTGACTGAAAACAGCTATAGGGGTTGAGGCAGCAGCAGGAGAAACTCCCAGGCTCACAGGAGAGTTCATTGAAGAGACCCACGGGATCCTAGAACATACACAAACGCACCCACCTGGGAATCAGCACCAGAAGGGCCCAATTTGCTTATGGGTAGGAGGGGAAGTGACTGAAAACTGGCAGAGAGCGGAGCAAGTGGGACTATTCCCTCTCAAACCCCTCTGCCACATACAGCATCACAACACAGCCACATAGGTTGCCCCGCCCTGGGGAACACCTAAGGCTCCGCCCTTACTACATAACAGGTGCGCCGAGAAAAAAAAAAGAAAAGAAAAGAAATGGCTCAGATCAAATGAAAGAACAGATCGAAGCTCCAGAAAAAAATAAAACTAAGCATTGAAAAGCTATCCAATCTATCAGATGCACAGTTCAAAACACTGATTACCAGGATGCTCTAGGAACTCACTAGGTACTTCAACAGCATAAAAAAGACCCAGGCAGCAATGAAGGTTGCATTATATAAAATAAAGAAAAATCTACAGGGAACCAACAGTGACAGGAAGAAAACCAGGACTCAAATCAATGGCTTGAAACAGGAGGAAGAAAGAAACATTCCAACAGAACAAAATAAAGAAACAAGAATTCAAAAAAATGAGGGGAGGCTTAGGAACCTCCAGGACAACTTTAAACATTCCAACATCCAAATCATAGGGGTGCCAGAAGGAGAAGAAGAGCAAGAAATTGAAAACTTATTTGAAAAAATGATGAAGGAGAACTTCCCCAATCTGGCAAAGGACATAGACTTTCAGGAAGTCCAAGAAGATCAGAGAGTCCCAGAGAAGTTGGACCCAAACAGGAACACCAAGGCATATCATAATTACATTAGCCAAGATTGAAGAGAAGGAGAGAATCTTAAAAGCGGCAAGAGAAAAGGAGACAGTTAACTACAACAGAGTTCCCATTAGACTATCAGCTGATTTCTCAAAAGAAACCTTGCAGATAAGAAGGGGCTGGAATGAAGTATTCCAAGTCATGAAAGGCAAGGACCTACATCCAAGATTATTCTATCCAGCAAAGCTTTCATTTATAATAGAAGGACAGATAAAGTGCTTCCCAGATAAGGTCAAGTTAAAGGAGTTCATCACCACCCAGCCCTTATTATATGAAATGTTAAATGGACTTATCTAAGAACAAGAAGATCAAAAATATGAACAGTAAAATGACAACAAACTCACAGCTTAACAGGACCTTAAAAAAAAAACTTAAGCAAACAACTAGAACAAGAACAGAACCACAGAAATAGAGATCACATGAAGGGTTAGCAAGAGGGGAGTGGGAGAAGGAGAGAGGGGGAAAGGGGGTGTTAGGAATAGTATAGGAAATGTAGAAGCCAAAGAACTTATATGTACAACCCATGGACATGAATTACAGAGGGGGAATGCAGGTGGGAGGGGGTGTGCAGGGCAGAGGGAATAAAGAGGGGAAAATGGAACAACTATAATAGCATAATCAATAAAATATATTTTTTAAAAATTTAGATAAAGAAGCTTGTGAAACAATAGTAAGTGTGACAGTGGGTTTCAATCCCGATACTCCCACTTTCTCCCCATGTGACCTGTGACAAATCACTTAACACTGCTGAGGCTGTAAAATTGGGATAAAACTTCTTCCATAGAGAGCTGCAATAAATAACTGAGGTGCCACAGGCACAAGCACCTGGTACATAGTAAGTGGTCAGTAAATAATTGTTCATTACTATCATGATAATAAATGCACAAAGAATGTTCACATGTGCAAAATCAGGATCCCTTACTACAGAATCCCATTTACAGGGTCAGAAAGAAAATAATGCTCAAAGACATACACACACAACTTTGTTTATTCTGATGATCTGTCTGGTTTGAAGTAATCCAGACCAAAGTTTCATCTCATTATCCTAAAAATTATGCATTGGCTGTGTGCACTGTACCCTGAACATCTAAGAAATTATTTGACTTATTGCCTGGACACTTCACAATGTCAACATGAAGAACACCAAGCAAAATTTAAGGAATACTAAGCAAAATCCTGATGTTGCTAGTACCAAAGAAAAAAAGGACTTTTTTTTTTCCTATTTTATAGGTAGAAAATAGTAGCAGGGCCCAGAAATGCAAGCGTTGCAAGCAAAAATTATTAATGTGATGTGGAAGATTGGGTCCCGCCTGCTCTTCCCCCTTTAAGTGAACAGAGTGACTTTGGCAGCAATTAAAAGCTAATGGCCTGCCAATGATGAGCTCTTCCATCAAAAAGATAAATTAGAAACTATTTGGGACTTGTTTTGTTTTGTCTTCTACCCATTCTCTAATGTCTATAATTAAAAAGGGGCCAATCTGACATCACATTCCTCATTTATTGAAACAAACATGGAAAATTATTATACAGACCCACATATAGATTGACCTGTTTAACAAGGATAATATCTGAAAAACCACAGGGAAAAGGAGCTTCTAACTCCATGACTCCCATTTTCCATGCCACACACCATGATTACTGAGCTTGCAGACTGCATGGTGATGCTTCCTTCAGGGAGTAGATTAAAGAGCATTGAACTTGGAGACAGAAAACTCCATCTCTGCACCTCAATGTTGTCATCTGTAAAATGGGAGTATTGAATTAGAGTAATAAGTCTTTGGATTTAAATATTCTATGCTTTCAGGTTCTGCTAAGTCAACTCAACCAGTGTTGCCCCCCAAAAGAGGTGAAAGGGCTTCCAAATTTTCCCAGAACAGAACAAAAGTGATGGAGAAGAAGTGGGGGCAGAGCATGGAGGAAGGGCACACAGAAGGGCACAGTAGCGATTCTTGCTAAGAGGGTCTCTGGAAGCCATTACTAAGTTCTTTGGAATAAATGGGGAGCCAATCAAGTGACACAACCTCCTGTTCCCTATTGAAGAGATGAAGATAAAGGTTGATCTTCTCCACAACTCTAAATAATCCAAGTTTTACATCACATTACATTCAACTTTCAAAGTACTTTTAAAATCTCTTCAATATGTCTGGACACTCTATGCGTCAATTTGAATAACTAATAAATGTTGGCATCTTCTAGACTCTCTATGTCAGAACACAATGCCTCCCTTGTTCTGTCTCTGCACACTCCAACATTGCTAGGACTGTGGGGGTTTGGGGATTGTGTTTAACAATTTTCTCTACTAGCTCCATACTCATGTAGACCCACTATGTTCTGTCAATTCCACCTCCTACACACACACACACACAAAAACAAAAACAGAATGTCTTAAATGTTCAGTGGGATGGTCCTTTTCTCTTCTCTCAACAACTGCACAAAGACAGGACAAACACAGTGGTACCAACAATACATGCCTGAGCTCAAGCCGTCAACCATGTTGTAACGATGGTTACGTCAGTGACTGCTCACCGGTGCTTTGTTGCTGCCATTATGAAGCTAACATAAAGCAGTGATTATCATACTTGAGTGTGCATCAGAATCCCCGTGAAGACTTAACAAAACACAGATTGCTGTCCTCCCTCCACCCTACCAAGAGTTTCTGATTCAGTCTAAAATGGGGCCTGAGAATTTGCATTTCTCACAGGTTACTAGGTGCCTCTCAGGCTCCTGGTCCAGAAATCAAGCTTCAAGAATCACAGGTGTGGGGAAATATGTGAGATGAAGTAAGTTAGAGCATGCTTGTCAGAGAAGGGAATCTGGGCTCACTTTATTTCTTCCTTAAATTCAGATCCAATTAACATTTACTGAGTTATATGCGGCACTGGATTAAATGATTTCAAACATTCTTAATTCTCACAATGGCCTATGTGATAACTATTGTCATTCTCATTTTTAAAGAGAAACAAATGGAGACTGCAGAGAGATTAAGCAACTTGCCCAAGACCACAGAGTTAGTAAGAGTAGGAGCCAGAATTCAAGCTCAGGTCTTTAGCCTCCAAGTCTGTGGGGTGACTTCAGTGATGCTGTAAATTCCCACTCTCTAGGAGGCTGCCAAAGGGCACTGAGCAGAGCTTGTAAATGGCACTGATGGAGGATGGGGAAGTGCTGAGGGGCATCAAAGGAACTCTTTTCACAAGCACATCTAGCTAAGTGGGCTGACAGACCAATTCCCTTCCCTGTACCTCTGCTCTGCCAACTGTGAAATCGAAGACCAAAATAGTTGCCACCTACCCCCAGCTTGTTCCCAAGAATGAGATAAGAGCTCTCAGCTATTATATAAGAGGCAGTTTTCTTTCCAACCCCTCAGCTTGCTGAATAGTCTGAAAGGCTCCAAAACTTATGAAGGATGAGGTTCACCTTTACTCTCTTGAACCTAGTGCAGTGGTCACCCTGTTCTCCCATCCTGTGACCTCTGCCCCTCCCCTCTGCCGATTATCAACAAGCTGAGAACTCAAAGTTCAAAGCATGTTCCTAAAATGATGTGTGCATTTCAGAAACTCTTTTTGTTCCTGCAGAGTGACTGATGAGAATTCCTCTGACAGCTCAGTTGGACACATTTTTAGGTGTTCTTCAGATTCTGCCCTCACTCGGTACCTCCAAGGCCCCTTAGGCATATGTTATAGGCTTTGCCTGCTGAGTAACTGGCAGAAGGCATGTCACATCTATTTTGTAAGCTTAGAAGGCCTGTGTCCAAGAGGCTCATCCTCTTAGAATTAAGACTCTTTTGTGGCGCTTAGTTTGTCTGTCTAATGAACTGAGAGAAACACTCGGGTTCCACCTTAGTCAGTGACTGAACATGCCAGAGAATACATAAGTGTTCTGGAGTCAAAGTGAGCAAATAAAAGATTGATTTCTTTTGTTTCCTTTTCTTGGCTTGCTGTCTCAAAGGGATGCCAGTCTCCCTTTTCCCCAGTCTCTCCTTGTGGGTGTTTGTTTATTAATGGAGTGGAGCAAGACTCTGAAAGCTATACCCTGTCTCTGAAGTTTTGATTGTAATGGAAACAGTCGCCGGGGGGTGAAGTGTCACTGTGTTATCTAATGATCAAGGACAGCATGCCTGAGAGAGTGAGCAGCCAGGGTCTCTGGCTATCACCACATGGCTTCTGCTGCCTGTACTCTCTCTGCCCTGCCAGTAACTAATTGATTTGTGAATGTGCTTGGAGGTACTTTTGAGTAAGAAAGACGCTTTATATCTGCTTGTGGCAAATCCACAGAGGAACAAAATACCCATTTCATGTACAAATTTCCCTGCTTGACTCTTTCCTCCATTCAATTCCCAATTAGCTAAATCTTTGGCACCCAAAGAGCTAAGTAGACAAAAAGGGCTTCTGATGGTTAGTTGCTGCCAAACAGAGAGATTAGCACATGAGGAAGAGAAATCAGAATCAATGCGAGAAGTAAGGAACACAAAAGTAGGCAGTAAGGAAAGAAAGTGGCTCTGTGGCCTTTAAGCCACTAATTTAAGACAATTACCAGATCCCAAAGTCAACATGTTCGGTTTCTACCACTGACCAGAATGAGGATAACTCATGAAAAGCCAGACTTCTCTATGCAGTCTCCTGGCAACTTCATTGAACACAGAAAACTCTAATAGCCTAATTTTTTACCTTCAGCAACCAAGCTAATATTTCTATACGTAGAGGCAAAAGTGCTGTCAGCCTTTTGTAAACCCATCCCCACAGTCCACCAAAGGGCTGATTTGGGATGTCTTGATGAACAGCTGGGGGTGGGACTTACATTCTGGCTTTGTGATTCAGCTTGGGCCTACAGCACATCTGTCTTTCAAAAAGAGTTTGCCAGGGATGCAGAGAGAGTTGAAGTACTATTGATAGGAGAACTGAGCTTTCATCAAATGCTGCTTCTTAAAAGTGGACTTAGCCCAACCTCAGAGTTCTTCCCTATTGCTGACTGACGCCAGGATACCCTTGGGTAAAAGCCAGTAAGGTCATTCTTGGGGCTCTTTTACATCGCCAATGTTAAACACTTCAGATAGCTTGGATAAGGAGGCTAAATTCATTCATTTATTCACTCAGTCAGAATTTTTTAAGTAATTGAAATGTGGCAGACTCAAAAGTAAAACTTATTTTTTAATCACTAGTTGTAATGTTTGTTCTGAAGAAATAACTGGTCGATTTTTTTTCTTTTTTCTTCTTTTTTTCTTTTTTAAAGAAGTATGCCACTAGATAGTGGACGGAAGAGCCAGTTTCCTCCCTCTTCACAACCTCTAAGATAAGTTCCATGAAGGGGAAGAGTTTTGGAACACTGAACCATTTTCACACTGCAAACGGCATGATTACTTTGGCAAATCCTATTCTTGGGTTAAATCTGGCACAGGACAAAATAACTCATAGCTTTCCAGAACCACCTATACCTAGAACTCATGGAAGTACAACTTCACATAGGACATTTTCTAAAATATTTACCTGTGCAACAAAGAAATTTTTTAATGAATTCTGAACACATTCAGAGGTTGTCTTCCCACTCATTGCTGGACTCTCTTTATTGCCACAGGTGACCAAGAAATCCTGACATCAGAAAACAGTCAAAACCCCATGGCTGGTGCTCACTTTGGCAGCACATATACCAAAAATTGGAATGATACAGAGATTAGCACGGCCTCTGCACAAGGATGACCACAAATTCATGGAGTATTCCATGTTTTCCTATTGGCTAGTACAGTCCAGTGGGGAGCTGACACTAAACCCCAGCTTTGGAAACAGGGTTGTCCATGTGGATGACTCTATGTCAAAAGCATGGGAACAAAAAAAGAGAAAATAATAATAATATGACTGATCTTTTTAATCTTTCGCAAATTCAGTCAAATTGCCATTACTCTTATCCCATAAAGTGGATAAGTAGGTCTTGTCCAGCTTCACAGGGTTCAAATTATCCTTCATTGCTATATAGACAAAGTAATACAATTAAAACAAAAAAGAATTTTTATTTGAATAGTACTTACTAGCTTATAAAACATTTTATAGTCTACAAAGGCATTTTCTCATTTAATCAAAGCATTTTAACATTCACTCAACAATCACTTATTAACACCCTAATAGGTTTCCCTAGTGCCTAGCACAGTACTTCATGGATAAAGAATAAGACATGGTCTCTGCCCTCAAGAAACCCAGGGTCTATAGGGTGAGAAAGACAAGTCAACAATAACATTGACATGATGTAAGTGTAATAAAGAAATAAAAAGGTGCAGTGAGAGACAGAAGGACAACAGACATATCATGTATTCAAAATTTAAAATGGTATTCAGGCCCTGGCTGGTGTGGCTCAGTGGATTGAGTGCCAGCCTGCAAACCAAAGGGTCACCAGTTCAATTCCCAGTCAGAGCACATGCCTGGGTTGCAGACCCAGTCCCCAGTTGGGGGCACACAAGAGGCAACTACATTGATGTTTCTCTCCCTCTCTTTCCCCTCTGTCTTAAAAATAAATAAATAAATAAAATCTCTTTTAAAAAATGGTATTCAGGAATGATCTGTTTGCTTATAAACTCCTAGATGTCAGGATATCTTGGTATGTGTGCATAGATAGAAACACAATAAAATATTTCTGATGGTGGTAGGAGACTGGGTATGCCAGCTCTTACGGTGGAAGAGATGGCAGTAGTAGAAATGGTGATAATGGTGAGTTTTAGAAGACTTGATCACTTTTTGGTTTACCAGAATTGATGTCCTTTTTTGTTAAAGTACAAATCCCTACCCATCCCTTGAAGCATCTCTCTTTGTAGCTTGGCAGTCTAGTGGTTCTCCATAGAGCAAATATACACCCAACCACAGCAAAAACCACCATTAGTAGTGACTGATTATTTGGTAACAAATCCTGTGCTAAAGAACTAACTAGTAGCCAGTGGCCACTTGGGAATGTGCCTAAATTTAAGAAAGAAAGAAAAAAAAAAACTCTACTCAAACTTGTCTTAGATTACTTGAGCACAATTTGCATGAACAGGCAACAATAATTTTGAGGAGGGTGAGAAAGCCAGGCAAGCGAGGAAGAAACCAAACACAAATTGAAAGCAGATGACATAAGACCCTGGCTCATGCAGCCCCACAAGAACAAGCATGAAATAAGTTACTTGCAGAAGGGCAACTCTAAGAAAGGGGGGCGGGGGGGAAATGGTTGTAATAAATCCTAACAAAAGCCAACAAAAGAAAATGTTAGACAATTTGTTGGATAAATATTCAGTAAGCCTGATCCACCTTACTGCGTTGTTGCAAAGAACAGCTAATAAAAAAAAGATTGTCAAGGACACTGCAAACATAGAAAAACTAAGCAATAATAAGAACATTAATAATAAGGAAGGGCCGAGGAATGAAACCAGTTCCACCAAGACCAAAGATGTTGAGCAACCAGCACAGAAATAAAGAAAACAGATATGAGTGCCTGGAGGTGGTGCAAACAAACAAGAACCAAAATACTTTGCTCTAATTTTTAAAAAGAAGACAAGTTTACAGAGTATAAGACTATAAATAAATATTGGCCAATGGGCTATTGCTTTTCCCTGGAGGCAGCTCCCTTTGAAACGACTTCCTAGAGGAGGGGGTGCGGCATATGCAGGCTCCTACTCCCCTCCCTAGAGCTCGTGGTCCACGGCAGGAAGGCTTCCCTCCCTAGTGTTGAAGATACGGGATTGGAAAAAACACTGGAAGGAATCCAAAGCTGTGGTTCATTTCATTCTTTCATTTCCTGTCTTTGCCAAATGCTGACAATTACAAACAAATGTTGTCTTCATAAATACTTTCTTCTAGATGAACATTCTGTGCATCTTGGTTGCTTAAATGTATATGTGACTTAAGAAACACTTTCTAAATCCCCAAGTTGACAGGATTTCCACGTAATGATAATGATTATTTAATGTCATCATCACAATGGGCTGCCTGGGCAAATGAAATGCTTGCTGGGTCTAAAGCATTCACTCAAGTGAGGTAAATTAACGCTTTCCAGGGTATCCGATTTCCCACTGGGACCCTAAAGAAGGTAATTCATTACTCAGGCATTCTCCACCCCCAACACTGCTGTCTACCAACAAGTTCTTCTGCTACTTAAACTGTCAGATTGCACAGCCAGTACTGGAGAGTCCAAGAGAGATAAGACTATGCTGAGGAGGTCCAGGCTGGGCGGATATTTTTAGTCATCTGAAGATAGTGCAGAAGTGATAATAATCATCATCATAATGCCCATGAATGTACCCCATCTTACTTTGCAAACCACTGCTGTTGTATAAATCAATGCTTTTGATCCTTACAATAATCCTTAAGGTATGCAAAGCAGGTATTATTATATTCAGCACCTGGCTATGGCAGCAAGAAGGGCTTAGTGGGAATGGCAGGGAGGTAAGCCTAGAAGACACAGTCAAGGAAAAAAAAAAGGGTGTAGCAGAAATAAAGGATGGCTCCCAAAGCCAGTAGCCTCCAAAGCATTGAGAGTCTGGGACTAGAGGCCATATAGAGTGAGGATACACATGGGCATGTGGAGACAGAAATGTGAAGGGGCTCAGGCGTCCAGGCAGACTAGGTTTAAAAGATTCCTGATACCTGCTACATAAAAGATTACTGCTTCTCAGGCCAAAATCAAGAAAGATGAGAACTAAAACAAGCCAAGTGGCTACTGTTTGCGAGGTGTTTTCCTATAAGATATGCACTGGTGTAATCGTCACAACTAATTCACACAAGATAAATATTATCAACCCATTTTCTACAGATGAGAAAACTGAGGTTCGAAAAAGTGGCATTGTTTGCCCAAGGTCGAGAGCTACTAACTGGAGAAGGTGAGATTCGGGGATGAGGAGAGAGACAAAGCAACAGAAGTCTCATGGCTCTGGCCAGGCACATTAGCAACAGGTTTGGGGCAGCATTCATAAGACATTAAGAAGAGTTTAAGAATAAGAAACAAAAACCCGGGCCCCCCATGTACTTCCTGCCCTAGAGGTATATCAGAGGTGGGCTCACCATGCCTAGTGAGGTGGGGAAACTAGTGAGATGACTCCTGGCAATTATCCCCTTTTACAAATGGGGAAACTAAGTCCCTGGAAGGAAAGTCACAGAGCAGTTGGGGAGAAGTTTTTCTTCCACAAGGAGCAAGAGGAAGGTACAATGTCTGAAAACAGAGAAGTCTGGGAGGATCATGAGAGCTGGCAAGAAGCTGGCCTAAGAGAATAGATTCGTGCTGGTGGGAGCCAGAGGTGGTAGAAGGAAGAATGGCTGGAGCCAAAGGAACACCAGAGGGGCCTGGGGGAGTGAAAGGAATGTTCTCTTACTTCTCTGCTGCTGCACATTTAGACAAAATTCATCTGTAAAATACTCCTCAATAAAATGCACCTCAAAGTGATTCTCTGAGGATTCAATACTTGCAATAATAATAGAGAGACTCTGACTGACTATTGTTATTCTTAAGCATCTGAAGTTTTTATGTTGAGATAGATGGTCTCTCAGGAGGGTAACATAACAGGCAGGATAGCTTTTAGATTTGGAGTGATCCCCTTCTTTGCATTTAATAAAATGTTCCTATTGAAAATCTACTTTCCCAGTCCTCATGAATTCAGCCTCTATCATAAGCAAGACTTTGGATTCTAAGATGCATCTAGAAAGCCAGTTCTGTGACATTTTCCTTCTGTAAGACTTATATAACATGTTTCTTCTTATAAACTAGGAACCATTCTGTTTTAAGTAAAGAAGATTCCTCCTGGAGGGAGAATTAATCAGGACAATAACATTCTGCCTGACCCTTATTAGCACATAAGGGTCCCAACCAGTAATAATGCATGAAGACCTCAACCAAATTGTGTACAGCTTCTCGAAAAGATTTGCCCAGGAGAACCCATATATGTTCATCTCTGAAGTGACTCTAGGCCTCAAAGAGAGCCATTCCCAAGGAAGAGGTGTGGCAATTGTGAGCAACGTCAATTTGTAGAATTGCCTGCAAAGGCATTAGGAAGTTTCACCTTACAAGTCTGGAGTAATTCAGAGAATCTCAGAGTTAGCAAGAACCTTGTAGGCTCCTGATCTAACCCCCAACTCTAATCCTACTAATCAGCAACCTCCCAGAGCTAACACTGGGGATTTTCCCATAGATCTGGGTTTGAGGAAGTTACTTCTAAGAAGTGCCCAGAGGACTCTCGGGTATAAATACAGCAGTACCAGGAGCCGTGAAATGACTCATTCCATATATCTTCAGTTTCTCTGTCTTATTCTATTATTATTTTTGAATGTTCATATTTTATATTAATGTATTCTTATAATACACACGCAACCTGCCAGGACCATGCCCAACTGTTTAACCTTCTGAATAGTCACAGGATATCCTCTTCCCCATCTCCCCCTCCCCCAGGCCCCCTCCACAGGCCACAGAACTAACTCGCCCTCCAAACACAGACCCAGTGCGGGCCAAGGACACTGGTCACAGAGATGACTTCTTCCCCCCATCCCTCCCCATTTGCCAAGTAAAGACAGGGCAGGACTGAAGTCTAATACCAGACCAGCCAAACCTGAACTTAGCCCTGCCCCTGGCCTTCAAGGCCATCATCCCAGCTGGCAGCACTGTCCAGTCACAGGGCACTGCAAGTGGACTCTTGTTTACTTTAGATTTGAAATGCAAGGCCACCCGCTGGGAAAGGACAGCAGACCACAGCCTGTAGCAAAGCCCAAGGACCTGAAAGGGGCTACGAAATAAAACGTCTGGCCTCCTGGCTTCACCATCCGATGTGTGACGCATGGCGCTTCTGTCACAAAGTGAGGCGAGCCTGTGTGCTGAGGTTAAAGTGGGAAGCAGGCCTTCTGCTCTACTTCCACCTGGTAGCCAGGAAAATGTCACTAGGTACATATTGGCAGTAACAACATAGTCATGGGATGTAAATTACAGCCTCGGGAATACAGTCATTAATACTGCAATAACTATTTATGGTGTCAGGTGGACGCAAGACTTATTGGGGGGATCACTTCATAAGTTACATAACTGTCTAACCACTACGCTGTACACCTAAAACTAATACAATGTTGAATGTCAACTGTAACTCAAAAAAACGTTTTAACTTTTTTAAAGTCACTGAGAACTTTCAGTGGAATCTGCTTTAAGATTCCCAGTCAGCACAAGCTATTAGGATAAAACAAAGTCATAGCTTGCTATTCAGTAAGTCTCACCCTTGCATAGTCTCAGGATTTCCCATGATATTAGGACAAGGCTTATGTAACATTTGTTCCAGGTGATTTAGTCATCACTGGAAGTAGAGGCGGCAGGGGAACTCACCGGGTTATTGCTGCCTAAACACCCCAAAGCGGTCCCTGCTTGGCTGGACCAAACTCAGACAACTAGGATAGCGTTTTCCTTCTTTTCAGGGTGAGTGGCTCTCCAAATGCAAAACGAGGGGAGGGGCCTGGAGAGGAGGTGGTACCACTGAGGCTTCTGAGAACTCTGCAGCCGAAACCATCCTCCCGAGTTTCACCACAAAAGAAGAAGCAATTTTCCGAACACAGCCTTAGAATAAACTGTGTAGGGCCTAAAGGTTGCAAAGAACTAACTGCAGAGAACTAACTACAGGAAGGCCTGGCTGGAACACTCGCTGGCAGAATGAGCAGTTGACTACATTGGTCACTGGCAGTTCTCTTCTGCCCCCCAGTGCCTTTGGTTGCCCCAAGTCCCACCTTGCCCCAGACTCTAGGTCTTTCCTCCCATTCAGCTTCTTCTAGGTCCTATCCCCTCCTTTGGGGCAAACACTGGATTCTCCAAGGTGACACCTACCTAATCTAGTATAATCTAACCTCAGAGAGTGAGTGAGTATTACTGGATTAATGTCTGTACTATTACTCCTAGAAAATCCAGTTTGCATTCCAGAGACACACAGCCGTAAATGGAAGGAGTGGGAATTTCCATTACCCTGACAGGCTAGGAAGGGAGGCAGTTTTGCAAGGGGTGGGCATGTCAAGATCAAATTTTAAAAGCTAAAACAGCCTTGCCTATTCCTACATCTGGGAAGGTTTTGAGTTTCATTTTTGAAAGTTACCAACCCAAGGAAGCTTTTTTCTAACTTTCCTCCACTTCCTCAGCACTGATGAGCTCAGAGGCTTCAGGCATTCCTCTCACCTCAGGTAATAACGATAGTAACGCCAGAGCTGCGCTTCGTTAATGGGAGTTTTAGTACTTCTTTAAAAAAAAAATACTACCTCCTCAATTATTTAAAATAACTATGGTTTATATGTAACTATTTTTATTTTGTTCTATTGTTGGTAAACCTAACAAGTAAGCTACTGCAGAGATATGCAGAGACTCTCAGAAAAAAGAGCTACCATTTAGTATATAGTCTATATAACAAAATATATGTTTTAATCCAATTATGTACATTTTGTCACTCCACGTAACAACCGTATGAACTAGAAGCAATTATCCCCATTTTTCAAATGAGAAAACTGAGCTGCTAAGAAGTTAAATAACTTAGCCAAGAACACATAGCTGAAAATATTAGAGGAAGAATTCAAACTTCATTCTCTTAGTCCAAAGCTTGCCCTCTTAATCACTACCTTCTCCTACCAGATTATGGGGGGAGGGGGGGTTGCAAGGCAGAAACAACAATGTTTCTACTTTGTATCCTAAGCTTTGCAGGGGTAAGTCAGTAATTCTAAAAGTATGGTCCTGGGACAAGCAGCATTCCCAGGAACTTGTTAAAAAATGCAAAATCGGGGCCCCACTCCAAACCTAAGGAGGTAGGGGTGCCACCTAGCATTTGTTTTAAGAAGCCCTCCACATGATTCTGATGCACGCTCAAGTTTGAGAACCAACGGACTAAGCCACCAGTGTAGATTCTCCAAGATTTAGGAAGGAGTCAGCAGTAACTCCTTTTTCACATCCATTCCTTGAATAAAATTCCTTTTCACTTAACAAACGTCCACATAATTTCATTGCACTGTAGAGAGATTTGAACAAATAAACATTGTTGGCACATGCCTGACAGGTGTGAAACATTGTGAATGGTAACGAGATCACGGGAAAAAGTTTGTCAAAATCCTGGAAGCTAGTCTAACAAGACTAAGTTTAATGGCAGTGCGCTGAATATTCCTGATTTTAAAAATAGGCCAAATGTTACCCACATAGGCTCCACCTTGTCAAGTGTTCTTCACTTGTGCAAAGTTACGTGGGACACCACGGAAAGCTCTGTAGGGCTCATCTGACTAGCATCTAAACACCTTGTCCCACCCTTTTTCTTCATTCAGTGCCTCTTCTTTCTTAAAGCAAAATCAGATGGAGAGGCCAGCTTTGGTCTGGGATGGGCCCGCCAGCCTGAAGCCCCCTGGTCCCTCTGGCTGGAAAATCCCTGGCTGGAGGACACGAGCAGCCGGCGCGCAGGGCTCCCCTGGCGCACAGGGCTCAGGGCGCGGGGTGGGCCCTTTTGCAGGAAGCAAGTTTACACCCACTTTCCCAAACCCCGTGTGTCTTCTGTGTTCTTGGAGCTTGTTCAACAGCAGCCCAGGTATGCTCTGAAGAAGGGAAGACAGAAATTTATGGATATCCCTCTCTCTACCTTTATCTGAAAAAGAAAAATGCTTTGAGTTGGTTGTCAAACTGGACCAGAGGTCAGAAGTAGAAGGGAAATGTCCTCACTGAAGCTCAGTCAGTGACCTCGACCTTCTCAGATCAGGGCTAAGCTGCTGACACCCTGCAGGGAGGGAGTTGTCCCGGAAAACAAAGTTTGGACTCTGTAGTCACCCTGCCCAGCGATGCAATTCCAGCCAGGAACTTTCAGGTCCTAAGTAGTGGCGTCTACCTGTGGCAATAGACCGCTTTCTTGAGCCCTGGTTTCCTGAACTGCTTTGGAAAGGGGGTGCGGAGGGGGGCAGGAATGGTTAGAGGCTGGCAGGAATAATAGCCAACAGACAAGAGAAATAGGGTCTAGTAATCTATCCCCAGGAAACATACCTCAGGAGATGCTAGATTAATGTTGGCTTCTTTCCTCTTCCTCTTATAGTGCTGAGGTGGATTTTCACCTGGCCTGCTGAGAGCCTTTTCCTCAACAAGCAACTGCCAGGGGTCATATAAACAGGGCTTTCTAAACAGGGGTTCAGGGCCCTGCAACAGGTCTCACAAGCATACTCCAGTGACCCTGGCCCAGGAGAGTAGGCTTTCTAAATCTCCCAATGCAGAGCGAGGCCAGCATGCCTCACATCCTAAGGAAGGGATAAGCTAAATTTGGGTCAGATCACAGGCCTTGTCCTAAAACCCCTGTGGAATGCTGAACCTGCTTCCTTCTCATAGACCCCCCCCCCCCATAAAGACACCCAAACACACCGACAACAGCAGTACTCAGTTAAACCCTAAATATCTCGGGGGAATGACACGCCGGGAATCTGTAGTGGTGAGTACCTGTGTGACTTTGGGCAACTCTGGAGAAGAGACAAACCATGCTCCATGTCTGGGTATTAAGTTTACAACCTTTCCCAGGGACATTTTCATTTTTCCCAAAAGAAGAGAGCCCTCTGCTGGCAAGTCAGCACTATGCTAGGGAAGGGCCTGATCCTGCGTGGTCCACTTAGGGGCCTTTTCCTTATTTTCAGGCAGCAGATGTATAAATTATTACCAATTGGCTAAGGTTTCATCCACAGGAGGAACATGGTTCACACAGGTATGAATTAATGAAGGTTGATCATGCAAAACTCAAATACAACTCTCTCACCCGTCCTGATCACGATTTACTATATAGCAAAAAGAAGGGATCAAGAGAGGTGCAAGATCCTTCTCTCCTGTCTGCATACTACATGGATAACCTTCCACAAGTATTTCAGGCAGAGGGATCCAAACACATCATATCAGAGAGTTTGGAAAAGATTGCAAACAACCTAAATGGCCATAAAGAGCAGATGAGAAAGTAAGTTACTGTACATTCGAAAGAAATGGAATACTATGCAGCTTTTTTTTCTAAGTAAGGACGCTTATTCTATACCCATATGGAAAGCTCTCCATGTCTTTAAGTTTAAAAAGAAAAAGTACAGAAGCAATATACATCATATGCTATCATTTGCATAAAAGGAGGATATATATTTGTTTTTGCATCTAAATGCACAAACTAAAATATTTCTAGAAGTTTGAACCGTGGTTACGTATTCACAGGGGTGTGAGAACTATTGGGATGGTGGGCAGAGGTGAGCACAAATGTCCACTTTGCTATACATCCTGATCTTTGATGTGAGTGTCTTCACTGCTCAGAATAGTAAGTAGTTTTTTCAAGTGACAGCCTGGATGGGCATGAAATTTCCCTTTACTCAACATTTAGTAGTGGTTAACTTTTACCAGCAACTATTGCATTCCAAGCACTGTGCTAAATGCCCTACATGTGTTAATTCATTTATTTAACCCTCCCAGCCACTTTTATGAGGTAGAAACTATTCTTATCTTCCACATTCTAGAGACAAGGAAACTAAGGGAAAAAGAGGTTAAGGTACTTTCCCAGGTTTATATAAACAAGGCCACAGGCAGGCTGATGCCTGAGTTTCTGTACTCAGTACCATGCTGTGTGGCTACCCCACAAAAAGTGTCTCCGACAGAGCTGATATCAGAGGGTGCTGTAAGTTAAAACTCCAGAAACTTAGTTAAAAGTTTAGAAAAGCCCTTGACTAGTGGTCTCAAACCTGAGATTTCCTTTGATTGGACAAACACACACACCCTTACTCACACATGTACGCTCATATTCTCACACTCACACCCGTTCACATAGCTCATACTCACAGGCATACACTCCTACATTCTCACAAGCATACATATGTTTTCTCCTGCACACACACACACAGTTCTCAAATGCATGCACACATATATCCTCACATACTCACAAGATCATACATTGTCTCACACATATTTGCACACTCACACAAACAATAATAGCCTTCCCTGGTCCCAGCCTAACCTCTCCTATGTGCTGCCCAGCATAGCCCCAGAATGTTGGGCCAAGGACCCCCAGCCCGAGTTCCCTGGACCTCTGTCAGGCCCATTCTTCCTTATCCACTCTCAGGACTTCCTCTCTACACACTAACCTTTCCCAAAGAAAATATAGGAACCCATGCTTCTATCCCATTCAACCCATTTATACTCTTAAACCTGTTCCCTGCTGGCCAAGTGAATCTTTCACTTAGTCCCCCTAACAAAAAAGATTCTCTCTTCCTCGGGACCTTAAGAAGGAAAGATTGCTTTTCCATTCTACTTATGCTTCCAGCTTGCATAGCAAACGAAGAATTTTGTACAATTTTATTTTGACACAAAAAATGTACTACCCTCCATCTCTCTAGAACAGGCATCCTTGCAGGCCGAGTGTAAGTACTTGTCCTCCCCAGCCCTGGAGGACACAGAATGACTGTGAGACCAACATCCTGTCCTGCCAACAAGCTGTGTGGCATCCCGGGAGCAGTGACCTGCAAACATTCTAGAGGCAAAACCATTTCAAAAGAAGGATGAGATACAGCATTTGACAGTACTCTCGCAGTTCTCTGCTGGGTTTGCTCCCGCTTTAGAACATAACAGTTCTTGAACACTTCCCTGCTGCCCCGAACTCCTGCTTGCTCTGCCGTTTCAAATACTAGAGGGCAAGACACTTTCTATGTGAAGCATTGTCTTATTCTACAGTGGCTGTAAAATGATTTAAAATTCCAGGCACTCTTCTGAAATGTTTCTTTTTATAATGATTAATAACATTAGATAGTCCTTCACAGTCATTATTTCATTAACTCCTCTATGGCATTGATATTATTATCATCCCCGCTTTTGCAGATGTGAAAACTGAGCATGGGGAGAAAGTAACTGGCCCAAGTTCCTATGGTTAGTAATTAGCAGAGCTCTGGCAGCTGAAGCCAGATCCGTTTTATTATAAATCCACACCACACCTAGGGTCCTTCAGGGCCCAACTCAAGTCCTACATTCTTGGTGGTCCAAACTCTCAGCTCTTGCAAACCAAACAAAGCAATCAACATTTGCGAGTAATAACTCTCTGCACAGCACATCTTTATGTGCTGCTGTTCCTTCCATGCCTTTGGGATTTATTGTTGCCTGTAGTATTATCTTTCTCTTTTTTTTAATGGATGACACTTGCATTATTTCTGTTAACTTCCAACAATTTTTTTAGTTCAGTACTATCATTATTTTTAAGGCTTTGTTTATTTATTATTTACTTTATTTTAGAGAGAGGGAGAGAAACATCAATGTGTGAGAGATACATGGATCAGTTACCTCTCACACTGCACTCCCCCAACCAGGGACCTGGCCCACAACCCAGGCACGTGCCCTGACCAGAAATTGAATCGGTGACCTTTAGGTTCGCAGGGCTCTAGTATTATCTTTCATATATACTCCTGTGCACTCTAAGTATTAATCAAGTTGTTAACTCTGTCTTTTCCATCTTAGAAGAGTCTTTTGCACATTGCAGGTGATTTCTAGATGCTTATTGATGGTGGGTTTCTACCTCTCTAGGTTTTTCAGACTATCTCTGTACAAACTAGGCCTTCTGCCCATAGATATGTGTGTACAAACATGTTTCTCACAACATTCAATACAAGAGCAAATAGAAAAAAAAAACACAAAAATACCACAAGGGAAGAGAGAACTATGGGACATCTGCATGAAGGAATGTTACACAACTATTAAAAATCATGTTTTCAGAGACTACTGAAAGACATAAGAAAACGTTTGCCTAATATTGTAATATATTTTGCATTTATAACTAATGGGGGAAAGCTTAGAGAAAATACATCAAAATGCCGACACTGTTATCCCCAGGAAGGAAGATGCAGCTGGAAGAGAACTTTCATCTTCTCTTTCTGAACATTCACTCCTTTCCTGGTAATCCTGGAGGCTACTCGTTTCACTCCTGTGAGCTTCATTTTTCTTTATAAAATAGGAGCAATATTGGTTTCCTCATAAGACTCATAAATAGTTAAAACCTTTCCAATAAAAAGTGCTTTGTAAATAAATAATAACGGCATTAAATTATACACTAAATGATTATGTCATGTTTATGCAGTTTACATAAAGACTTTAGAGAGAATAATGCCCTGTCAACCAAGAGTGGAAACTTTAGTGAAATTTGTATCTTTTAAAACTCTACAAATTCACCCTTTTTAAAACTGAGACTGTATTTAACTTATATCCAGTGCATTATTGTGAAATGAAATGATTCTCCATGGATGATTCAAAAAATAAATCCATCTATATCAATAACCTAAATAATTCATGTTTTGTTTTGTTTTGTTTTGTTTTAGTGAAAGGGAGGCCAGACTTATCAAAATAACCACCTTGAGACTTCTTGCTCTGCTGCTGGCACAGTCAGTGTGGCCCACAAGGGCCAGGCCCGACACGGAGCTGCTCGCCAGCGGGAGGTGGCCTGCAGGCCTCGCAGGCACAGCTGTGGGGTCAGCCAGGCTTCTCATCTCACACGCCGGGAGCACTTCCAGGACCAAAATGCCACACAGACCAGCCCTAACATAGGCACCATGGGCTCCCACGTGCAGTTTCCATCTCGGGAACTCTTACCTTGCAGCCTAGTCCAGCCTGAGCTCCCCAGACTGACTCCTCCCTCTCCTCCTTCCACCACCCTCCATCACGTTCAGCTCTAAGCGTGACCGCCAAAGCACTGGTGGTCTTTCAAGAGTCAGTCTTGAAAGAAGCTCCCTTCTATTCTATGCATATGCATTTAGCACTCATTCTGTGCCTAGCATCACACACCTCCACACTTTAAACTCAAGTAATCTTTACAACTGCTTTCCCTACTCTTCATTTCATCTCCTTTCCACACATCCCAGTCATACACAACTTCATTGGCAAGTGACCAATGTTCTCATATCTCACCAAACATTTAGTGGTTTAAGCTCTATAAACCAAGAAGAAAAGAATCAATCTCAGTTGCCTAGTAACACGTCAGCCACCCAGAACCCTTTGGAAAAAGCCAAACTTCCTAGATGACTGCAAGTTCCACTCCTTTAAGCATCAAAACTGTGAAGACATTCATGGCTTTGAGTAGAAATCATTCTCCATTATAGTCTATGCTCTCTGCTTTCTGAGACAGATTACATTTTCTAATGACTCATCCTCATGCACATCAGTGACTGCCTCCACAGGGGCTGTTGCGTTGGGTAAGACTTTGCACACAGGTTTATCAACCCCACACTGCTCTCTTCTGAGGTTTTAGTTTTTCTGTTCCTTTCCTTTGGGGACCTCACTGTTTCTGCTTCCCTCCAGACTTCCCGACTCCTTTTTCCACCCCACTGCTAATAATCTGCTGGGTATTCAGAATCCACTGATTAGAATTAGTTGGTTTCAGTGTATAGTGAGAGCAGAACCTGAAGGCCTCTCCCATGTGTAAAGTGCTCCCACCTCCGTTTATCAGTTTGATGCAGCCTATCTTGGCTGCTATGAGTCTTGTCAGCCCACTGCCTGATTCTTACTATGTTTTGGGTAGATGATACAAAAGATATGTTTCAGAAAGTTGAATCTTTCACTGTATCTCAATTCATACCTGGGAACTATATTTAAAATAATAACTCTCCAATGACCCCTTGAGGAACAAATGGGTGACTATTTTCTTCATTGATTTTAGAGAGAGAGAGGGAAAGAAAGAGAGGAAGAGGGAGAAAGAGAGAGGGGAGAGAGAGAGAGAGAGAGAGACATCCATTTCCTGTTCCACGTAACTATGAGTCCATTGGTTGACTCTTGCATGTGCCCTGAGTAGGAATCAAACCCGTAGTCATGGCATATGGAGACAACGCTCCAATCCACTGAGCACCCAGCCAGGGCCACAAGTGGGTGACTTGAAAGGAGCACACCTATGGAGCAAAGTCTGAAATTTTAAAATTAAAAAAAAAAAACAGAGGAAAAGGAAGTTTTCTATATTTTTTCTTTCCCAACTGGCTTGGTTGCTCCAAATTTTCAAGTATTTACCTCACTGTTCATAAACTCAGAGGGTAAAAAAAGACCAGAAAAGTACATGATGGAAAATTGGAAAAATTCATTTGGAGTTAATGTAATAAAGGGAGACAAAGATGATTCCAGACTTAAAAGGGGACATAATATATATTCTGAACTCATTCAATCATAAAAATAAAATTGTATTTTGTTTCAGGACTAAAGTGGATAAAAGGACAAGACTTGTTGCTATAAAACACACTTCAGATTTTCAGGCTTCACAAAACCATTCTTTAGGAACACAAAGTTGTGCTTCCCAGTTGTCTTCTCAGACTTTTCAGAGCTATTTGTTCTTTCATGCATCGTAACGAAACTCCTGGTGCTCGCTCTGACACTTTGCTCATTTAAGAGCATTTATCCAGGTCCTACCACAGGCCTGCCACTTCCCAGGGCATGGTCACAGTAGCCCTTCCCTTAGCTTCCTATTGGCTTCTGATTAAAGGTAATTAAAGAGTCTCTAAACTTTATTGTTAAATTCTTCCTAACTATTGTCTCACAAACTGGCCCAAGTACACAGAGGGCAAGGAGAGACCAAAGAAGGAGGCAGGTCACTCCAGATTGGTAGGTGGCAGGCTTAATAAACAAAGGAATTTATTTATGAGGCTTATTATCTTGGGTTGCCACAAAACAAGTAGATCTTGGCATCTACACTCCAGAATTTTTAAAATTTATGTAGAGGCCTTAATTGAGTTCCATAATATAGTCAATTCAGGTGGGTTCAGTAACACCTTACTCTGGAGAGGCTGCATCCTGGAAAACAGCTCCCACTGTAGGAATAGTGAGCAGAGAATACATTCCAAGGACAGGGACAGGGGTGAGAAGCTTCCAATAATCAGCGGTCATGTTTTCTCAATTACCTCCTCCAACACTAACAAATGAACAAAATTATATGTAAAGCTTTGTTCAATTCAGTATTTGGAAAGAATGTAAATGGTCTAAAATAGGTAATTGATACAATAGAATATGATGTGGATTCCATATTGACCCAGAAATATACAGAATAATAACTTTTGTCACTGTATATTATTTATAAACACACAGATGCATTTGGGGTCCTAGAAATCATACACCAAAATAGGTGACAGAATTGCTGAATGACTTTTCTTTCATTTTCATTCATTTGTATTTTCTAATTTTTTCAATGATTATGGATATGTGAAATTAACCCCAAAAAGTTGTGAAATAATTTTCTCCAATCAAAAGACAATTCCATTGTCTTGTCAGTCGCTGCAAACCTTATTAGAGTTTGAGAGAGCTTCTTCCCATGACTAATGCATTAAGTCCAAGGACAGAGACAAAGATCCCAATAAGCTGAGCAGTCTGTCCCTTTCACCACCATGTCATACAGTCACATGAAATATGGTGGAAGAGGAATGCTATCCAGATTAAAACAACAAAAAAAAGGACTTTTGGGAAATAATTGCAAATGTTACCAGAGAACAGCTTATGAATGCACTAATAGTACCCAACAGTGATTCAGCCATAAATTTCCCACTGCAAAACACTGGGACGTCGAAAGCCCAGAATCTTCCAGACAAGATGGTCTAAATAAAAAGAATCTACATTGTTCAGAAACCTCAAAATGCTAAGCTAGAATGTAAAACAGATAAATGACTGAATGCAACTGATATCTATCAGCTGGATAGTCCTATATTATGTCATATAAGCATTGTAAATCATATAAGTTAAGAAAAGCATTTACAAGACATTAGAGTAATAGTTGGTAAAAAAAATAATAAATACTGACTTCTAATCAAAATGGTGGAATAAGTTTATGCTTTGATTACCCCTTTATGCTCCAAATATATAGCAATATGTGGTAAAATACAAAAAGAGAAAAAGATTCCAGATTTGAAAATAAGATATACATCTCTTTGGAACAGAAATGCAAAACTGAGAGGCAAGCTGCTGAAGCTATGGCTGTGCTGGACAGGAGCTCAGCTCCTCAGGAGTCAAAGAATTTAAAATATCCACAGATGATGGGGAATAAGGTTCACTACCTAAGAAAGTAGACTGAACAAAACATAGTTGACCTCTGCCTAGAGCTATAGCAATGTTTCTTGATTTTTTTCATAATTATTCCACTAAGGAGAAAAACTGTATTTGGATTTTCCCTAAAGAGAAAAACTAAATGCTAAGGAATAAGGTTTTTAGGAATAGGGTTGAGCTTGGAAGGGCCGCTATAACATCTAAGATTTTTTGCCCTCTAAGAATCAATTTTCACCTTATTGAGGGCAGTATTGCCCATATTAAAAATACATGAGCTATAGCCCTGACTGGTGTGGCTCAGTTGGTTGGGCGTTGTCCTAAAAAGGGAAAGGTCACCAGTTGGAGTCCCGGTCAGGGCACACGCGTGGGTTGTGGGGTCAGTCCCTGACTGGGACTCATGCGAGAGGTGGCTGATTGATGTCTCTTTCCCTCACTTTCTCCCTCCCTTTCCCTCTCTCTAAAAGTAAATGTTTAAAAGACCTTTTTAAAAAATACATGAGCTATAGTTTTAAACCCCGCATTACTGCCAGTAAGAATGAGCAGAACTGCTCCGTAGCCATGTGACTACTTCTCGGGTACTCCACCATTATGATGGGGCAGGAGCCCCCACCAGCATGTAAAGCCTGAGTACCAATTGGGAATCTAAAGAATGGCTGTGGGGCAGGAGACTGCAAGCTGCTGGACAAAGAGACAGATGGTGAGAGATGGGAGAAAGAAAGAAAAACAAAAAACAAAAAAGTCCTATCTAAAATTAGTGGTGAACCAATATTCCAAAAACAATAATTGGATGCTAAGAAAGAAAACCAACAAAATTAACAATCGTGCATTCAGTCTGGAAAATTAACTTTATAGAACAGCTTAACAAAGACTTTAAATTAGAAACATTGAGCATTTGCAAAGAGAGAAAGGAAGAGAGAGAAACAATTCAGCATAAACTCTACTTTAAAAGAATACAAAATTTTTCAACAAAACAAGTAAAAATAAAACAAGAATAGGTGGATATTTAAAAGAACTAGAGCCCCGGCTAATATGACTCAGTGGATTGGGTGCCAGACTGTGAACCAAGGGGTCGCCAGGGCACATGCCTGGGTTGCTGGCCAGGTCCCCAGTGGGGGCTGCTTAAGAGGCAACCACACATTGATGCTTCTCTCCCTCTCTTGCTCCCTCCCTTGCCCTATCTCTAAAAAAATAAATAAATAAAATCTTAAAAAAAAAAAAAGAACAGAGTTCCGGCCAAGATGGAGGCATAGGCAGTCGCACTGTGCTTCCTCGCGCAACCAAGACTGAAAACAACAAAGATCGAGAAACAATTAACAACCAGAACAGAGGGAAATTAATTGAACAGAAGTCGGGCTCCAGTACATCCAGACGGGTAAGGAGCGGC
Organism: Tonatia bakeri; assembly: GCA_004024845.1. NCBI lineage: Eukaryota > Metazoa > Chordata > Mammalia > Chiroptera > Phyllostomidae > Tonatia > Tonatia bakeri. The sequence continues at coordinate 47 of PVIA01010344.1, read as the reverse complement.
GGAGTCGGGAGGCCTGCAAAGTGGGGTCGAGGGCTCCCGGCGGGAAG
>PVIA01010343.1:0-52504 GCA_004024845.1 Tonatia bakeri | reverse complement strand
TCACCTTTAACAGGAACCTAAACAACAAAACAAAGAAAGAAGCAGGGTATAGTCAAAGACACTGCATTAGAGGTCAGGTGGAGAGTGACCAGAGGAGAGAGAAGAGGGATTTTGGGGGAGAGGGGGAGGGGTTTATAGGATTAAAGTTAAAGGACACATGGATAAAAGATAGGGGGAGAGTGGTAACGGGAGGGAGGGAGGGATAGATTGGGTGGGAGGTAGGGAGGGGGGGTGGGAGGACTTGAATGGGAGTAGGGGGGTGAAAACTGTACTTGAACATTCATTTAAATTAAAAAAAAAAAAAAAGTAGAAATAGTTGCTGGTTTCAGTCACCAAAAAAAGAAAAGAAAAGAAAATCCTTGTCAGAGTGAAAACATTGTCAACGCTCCACACAGAAGAGCCACTGAAATGTACGGAATTGACAATGAGGCCATTGAAGGGCTCCCTGTCATCCTTCAAGTACACCTCAGTGATCGGGACCAGTCCGCTGAAGACTCACCTGGTCTTTCTGCCTCGGGAGTGCGGGTCCTGCTCTGGGGACTCCCACGCACCCGAAAGGACTCTCTTCTGGGTCAGGTCAACTGTCCACGTTCGTCCGCCTGGCTGCTCAGTCACCTCCCGTCATTAAGAAAGAAAGGCCTTTCACATCCAAGGGGCAGGTCTCACATAAACGACATTTGGCTGAAGCCCAAAGGTGACAGGGATGAGAGCAGAATAAATAAAGAATAATGTGGAAGCCAGTCAGGGCAGCCTTTCATTACAGCCCTTTCAAGAGCTATTAATCTTGGTCATAGTCAGTCGGCTAAAAATAATTACTTCTTCTAGCACATGTTGTGCACACCAACCAGCAACAGGCGCAGGCCGGCCCCTAACCTAGGAAGGATGTGCCTGCTGGTGTGCCTGCAGAACCTTTCTGGCGTGCTGGAAACGGTTCTTCTGCGCTTGTGCTAACCCAAGTCCCTCTCCACTCCCACCTAACGCTGACATTGGAAAGAAGAATCGCGACCAGCAAGATCGTCACACTACCAGTAGCTTGAGGAAGCACCCAAACGGATAGATAAAGACTGTTAGCAGTGTTTTACAGGGAGGTGTGTTAGTTCCTTTGATTTATAATGACGGCAAATAAAATTGTAAATACTTAAGCATGATTTTTTCCCAAAGTATTTCATTGTTGAGGTATTTCAATGGAGTATTATTTATCTTAATTCATCATTAATTTCTAGACTCCCCCTTAAATTCAAAGTACCTTTGAACTTGTATGTCAGTTCAGTTTAGAGAAAAAACTCTGGACCTGGAATTCTGAATTACAGATGCAGTTCCGCAATTAAGCAGCTGTGTGATCTCAAAGAAGCCAATGAGCTCTCCGGGCTTCCTGGGCCCCAGGTGTACTGAGGGGTAGTCTGACTCAAAGAATAGGACAAGCGGTATCACTTATTAACAACAGTAATAATAGTAGTCTACCTCACCTTGTAAAATTTGTAAAAGGACCTACCCTGAAAGAGAGACTATAAGAGGATTCATAGCAGAGTTCCTAGAAGGCCTGGTTTCTTCCAAACCTAGTTTAACCAACAATCCACAAAGATGTGAAAATTAAACGAAGACATCCATTGCATGAAGCAAGGCACCCCGTCGTGCCCCTGGACAAACTACTGCAGCAGCAGCGTCACGCTTGGGGGTCAGTAGTAGCCAGCAGCAGGCACAGGATGAACGTGACAGCATCTTCTCCATGAAAACGCAGCCTCCAGACCTGCTGCAGCTGGCAAGACAGGGCGGACATCCTGGCTTCTTAGGAGAGCAGAGAGCCGCAGCTGCCAGGGGAAGGGGCGCCGCTTCCACAACCCGCACGTGCCAGCCGAGGGAATGGGTGAGGCTTGGCCCAATTTCCAAGAGGCATCTAAATTATTGTAGTGGGCACTGTGTCCAATCCTCCGAGGACAGACGGCCAGCCTCCCAAAGGGGCAGTCCTACCAAAGAAAGGTGGGGGCACGCCGGAGGGTTTACAACAATTAGAGAAGACACAGACCAAAGTGGCACCCGATAATAAAAAGCAGGAATTACAGCCAAATTCTGGGACCTCCTAGGGCCAGGGGAAAACCCCAGCAAATACGCTGTAAGTTATAGGAAGTTGGTGTCACAGATACAAAACTTGGAAGAGCAGTTTCAATTACACCACCAACCAAAAAAGTGTAAGTTCCTGGAGGAGCAGCGATAAATCTTGTATTTCCATACTTTTCCTGCCCTTATTTGGCTTGATGAAATCATTGAAAACTTATGCCTGGATTCTTTTTTTAAGGCCCTCAGTGAAGGATTCTTAAAAACATAAAAAAATCACATCTGACTATGTCAATTTTACTTGCAAACTCTTTCTACCTTGGGGGAAATGGGTTTACTCTTATTATAACTATAAACTCCATTTATCATATCATAGGAGACATTAAAATAATTGTGGGCAATCTGACAATGTCTCTTGCAAGCCACATTTCTGCCCTGCAGATATACTGCTCACCACACAGCTGGGTCAGAGGACAGTGTAAAAATGTGTCTGGAACCACGCGTAATTGCTCCATCATTAGTGGTTGGGGGGTGGGGGGTGGGGGATGAGCCTTCAAACAAATTATTCCACATGGACCGAAAAGGGGCATGCACAGAGGCAAGACTGGTTGCCAGGCTGTAGTATAGAAATCAACTGCAAAAATGTTAAGGTAGCATCTGAACACGAACTACCCTCTTGAGTTAAAATCCCCTGAAGCAAAACCGATTTCGATTCAAATCCCCTTTGATGCGGGCATTCTGCACAGGTGCGTATATGGACACACCGCAGTTCGTTATCAGCTGGTGCACATCTGTGCTGTATTAGTGAACGTGGTCTAGGCCCCACTGTGGAAAAACTCCCAGGTCTCAGAGGCCTAATACAACCAACTTCCTTGCTTAAGTTCCCTGTCCGAAATGGGCCAACGGGACGCAGGCTGGGCCCTACCCCACACAGTCATTCATGGGCCCAGCCTACTGGAGAGCCCAGTATCTGGAACACAGAGTCTCCAAGGTCACGGTGGCAGGGAAAGCATGGCACACTAGCCCTTAAATGTCTTGACGGTGAATGATACCCAGCATTTCTGCTTACATTCCATTGGTCAGAACTAATCATATGATCCTACCTCACCGCAAGGGAAGATGGGCATTACAGTCTTCCCAGGGTCCTCAAAAAGAAAAGCAAGAAGCAAGAGTTCTACAGAAAAAGCTGCCGTAGACACAGGGTGCCAGACATGATCTACCAAGACTGGGAGTGCCTCACTGGGCTCGGTCACACATCACGCACGTGACCACTAAGGGGCGGTGTGCAGACTGCTCTGGCAGAAATAAACCCACAGCCATCCATCCTTCTTGGGCTCTCCAGGCTGAAAAAGCCAGGTCGTCATGCCACGGTCCTGACTTTGGTGCAGCAGAAATGAACAAGGACCACTTACTTATCTCTGAGATCATGCTATAAGGTTTATCTTATAAACAGTTCTAAGACTAACTGAATTTTAGGTTTCTCTAAAGCTATCTCACACAACACCATCCACAACATATATGCACTGAAATACATATCTGAGAACGGGATGAGAAACGAGTAACTGGTCATTCTAACCAAAAAAAAAAAAATTCCGAGCACCTTCTTCCAGGACCCCACACCTCTCCTATGCACCCTACATTCTATTTGAGGACATGTCCCGTAAAATCTGTTTTACCTCTGTGTATCTACAATGCTGTGCTCAGTGCTTTGTACCTAGCAAGGTGTCAACAAACACTTCTTTATGTGAATGAAACAATGAAGAAAGGGACTCAATGAAATTACAGAGGAAGCTGACTCCTGGCAGAGCACCGCCTCCTCCATAGCAACACTCGAGAACGAACAATCTGGGACAGAAGGAGCGGTGTGTTTCCCAGAAGAATCACACAGATATGTGGGGTGGGGAGCCAAGTTGGACTTCGGCTCACAATGCCCCAAAGACACTGACAAATAGCCCGATAATAACCCGTGTGAGTCTCAGAAGTCACTCCCGAGAGCGGCTCTCTCAAAAGCCAAAGGGAATTATTCATTAGCAAGTGTGAATAACACCAGATACCACCAGCAGATTGTGTTTGGCTCTGCTGAATTATTCATTAGCATTTGTGCGAAATGTACAAACCAAAGGGTGTGTTAAACCCATCCAGATTGTTCAGCAATGTTTGTTTTCCCTTAAAAAAACATTTTTTTAAAAAATCACCTCCAAGCTCCAGCTCTTATATTTAAGACCCGTTCAAAACCTGGTTACACAAGTTAGTGAAGAGTCGAAAGCCACGTGAGAAGGGATATCAGTGATCCTATTTCATATTCCTCATTATACAGACAGGCAGTAGGCTGGACCAACGGTGGTGCACCTGTCCACGTCTTGCCTGTTCAGAGGCAGCTCGGTCAAAGGCAGTAGGAGCTCTGCAATGGGACCCCCGTGTGGAGGGGAAGGAGACTCCTTTGAGTCGTGTCCCAGAGCAGATGCAAATTTAATTACTGTGCATTAAGCTTTCCATCTTGTCCAGGGTCCTCGGAAAGCAACTGTAAACAAGGAACGCTGGGCGATCAGGTGTCAGGGGCTCATTTGATCTGCTCCGAAATATGTCACTAATCCCTGCCAGGACGGGAGTTGGGAAGGGGAACAAAGAGAGGGAACTGACAGTGTTGGAGGCAGGCTGTTTGCTACACCTTCCCCCGTGGCCTATGGAAATCACCACCACAAGGGAGGGTGCGGAGGAGGGGTATGGGAGTGATGCTAAGCACCATTAAATTATCTGACACTAAAGAAAACCTAATGTGGACAGGGTTTTTTTTTTTAAGGCAACTGGAGAAATCTGGAAATGAATGCAGAATCTAAATGCAGGTAAAAAGAGAACCTATCGGCCTGCAGTCTCAAAGAAAACCCTAGGCTGAGCTGCACTCCCGTCTTTTTCGTGCGCCCGTAATTGAGTCAGAAGAAGGTTCAGAAGAAGGTTCCATTCTGCGAGGCTCCAGGTCTGAACAGAGCTGAGAGGTGTCCCGCTGTTTCCATGAGGATGGGCTGACGACAGGGTGAGGCATTCCCAGGCAAGGGAAAGGGAGTGACCTCCGAGGACACACGGTTTGGAATTCTGCGGAGGGCCTGTCGCCTTCCTGCGGGGAGCCCACACCGGGTGCAGTGATCATTCTACAGGACGGCTGTAGCCTGGGTTTCCGCACCCCCAGCCAACCCACACTTCCAGGAGTGCTCTCTGCTGAGTCAGTTCATAGGAATTTCACATCGAACTCTCCCGAACACTAGCACTATGACAATTTCCAAATGGGGGGGGGGAGTTCTAAAAGCAACTGAGCTCTGCTCAGCTTGGAGCACATGAACCGATCTCTCTGAGCTTCTTTTCCTCGTCTCTGAAACCAGGGGACAGATGACAACCGTGCCGCATTCCTGCGAGAATTACAGATGACACTTGTTAGTTACGGTCAGGACTATTATATTAAAAATAGGGAAATTAATACTAATAATGCAATCATTATTTACCTGGTAACACAAGTGTTCCCATGATAATGAACTGTAGCAAAATTATTCCCAGAAAGAGGAAAAAAAGACAAAAAATACGTTTTGGGCCCTATAGTTTTTTGCAAATGTTAAAATTATTTTATTACCTAATATATCTAGATGAATACAGAAATTCTTTCCCCTCATTTTACTACCTTTATTAATAAATAATAAGCATCAAATACACTCTAAGTTTCCAAAGAATTGATCTATTACCTAAGTATCAGTCTGTGAGCAAGGAGGAGCAGAAGCAGAAAGTAAAGGACAAAAAGAGGCACCTGGGGTGATCAGAGTGCAGTCCCCATTCATTCTTTTAGCCTCTGTCCTCAGACCTTCCTCATGTCCACTCAGGTTCCTTCTAAGCTGGTGGCATAGGGGCAAGGACGGAACCACAAGGAGACACCTAGTGGTCAAGTAAGTTTCCACTCAGACTAGACTCAAACAGCAAATAAAGTTAACTTATAATCCAAGAACCCCTCTTTTTCAGTATGTGATATGTTTATTAAAAGCAAGAAATAGAAACAGAAGTATAAAAGAAGCATGATACTTGATGAATGAAGCTGCATTTTAACTCCTGTTTCAGAGTACCTGAAAGTCATTGCCTCCATAGATTGCAGAGGGCCCAGTCACGGAAAGATGGCAGGCTTCTGGACTTAGGCACACCAGGGTTCAAATGCCAGCTCTTCCACCTACTCATGGACAGAGCAATACTTTCTAACCTTTTGCATACCATGAAGCATGCAGAAAAGTATGAAATGTGCATGGCACACAGGAGTGACCAGAAGAGGCTGCTGGAGGTGCAGCTGAAGGGCCCGGGGGACCAGCTGCCCCAGCTCCCAGCTGCCCCAGCTCCCAGCTGCCCCAGCCCCCAGCTGCCCCAGCCCCCAGCTGCTCACTCCACAAGCTAAGGGGACTCAAAGCTCCACAACCCTAACCCATTCAAGGCACAAAGATGAACTGTGTGTGCTCTTTAAACAATCTGATTAATATTATTGGGCCTTAGTTTCCTCACCTGTAAAATGGAGCAAATAACATCTGCTTCATGGGTTTATTATAAAGAGGGTTAAATCAAATAATTTATATTAATAAAATGCCTGCCATACAGGCAGTACACAATAAATGTCCATTTTCTTCTTTCTTTGCTATTTCTTTCAGTATCAATGCACAGGGATCCTGTTATAGCAGCAAGCTAACTTCCAAAGTTACATGATATGATTTATTGGTAAACACATTGCTACTGTTTAATGGAGGGCATGTTATAAGCCGGACAAGTGCTAGGCTGTTACCTCATGGAACTCTTACGACCACCTTAGAAGACAGGTATAGTAGATACTACCTGTTGACACCCAGCATCCATTCTGACCATTTTTCTTGTCAACAAAATCCTGATTTTGACATGGGTAACAATGGGTCCAGCCAACAAGCTTGCTTTCCCAGACTCCCTTGCGGCTGGGGCAGCCATATGACATGGTTCTAGCTGGTGAAGCAGAGGTGCAAGTCTGCTATTGTAGACTGGGCCTCCAGCCAGTGCCGAGGGTCCACCCACCGCTTTCAATGACACCTCGTGCTGAATGATGGAAGTGGCTCTAAGAAGCCCCCCAACAATCCCCGCTTGCTAGTCTCCATACCCTCTTGTAATGCTTCCTCGTGACTGCAGGCTGGGCCTCATGCCACCTCTAGCTGATGGACTACTACAGAAGTCCTGGGATATTGCTGCCGAGATTAGGCTGCAAAAGGCTCTTTTTCCTCCTCCTCCTCCTCCTCCCTTTTCCTCTCTCTCTCTCTTTCTCTCTCTCTCTTTCTCTCTCTCTCTCGTTCTCACTCTCATTGTTGCTCTCACTCACAGACACTATGGGGAAAGCTACTGCAGCTGCCACGCTGCACACCGCCCTATGGAGAGGCCCACACACCCAGGAACCGGCGTCCCCTCCAGCCCACAGTCAGTGAGGACCAGCGGCCTGCCTACAGCCACACAAATGAGCGTGCAAACAGTAAAGTAGCTGCGACCCAGTCGACACCTTGCGCGCATCCTCACACGAGACCCTGTGCCAGAGGCGCACTGCTCGGCCGCACCGGGTCCCTGCCCCGCAGACACTCTAAGAGGACAACTATCTGTTGTTTCAGGTCACAAAGTTGTGCGGTCATTTGTCACACAGCAGCAGCAGAGTCTATCTGTCATCTTTCAATGACATTATTCGCTGAGAATGGCAGAAAAGGAGGCTAAAAACATGCTGGCCCCCACGACTTCCTTGGCCTGATTTCCACTACGGACCTCAAGATTCGGGTGAGAAAAAGAAACCTTTATTTCATTCAACAATGACAATCAATTCTGAGTGGTGCAGCCAGTCCCATCACTCTTATTAGGACTGCTCCCAGGCACCATCTAACGGGTTTACGTAACACACACGTAAAGCGAAAAGGAGTGGTTCTCAGGCTTTAATTCAATGGAATAAACAGGCAGAAAAAGAATCCAACAGAAGTTACTGGTGAAAATAATGTTCTGTAAAAAGGACAGTTTACCAAAGCACACAGGAGGGCCCCATTATTTGAAGCCTGCACACACACATGCAAGGGGGAAAAGTCTTCAGGGTTACAGACAACGAGCGGGTCAGCAATTTTTTTTTCCTGTAAAGAGCCACCTAGTGAATGCCTCAGGCTTTGAGGCCATTGGTTTGTCACAAGTGCCCGACTCGGCCACTTCATGATGAAAGCGGGCATATATAACACGTGAGTGGGCGTGGCGGTGTTCCAATAAGACTTTACTTATGGACACTAAATTTAAAACTTCATATGAATGTCCTATGTCATAAAACATTATTCTTTTGATTTTTTTAACCATCTTTACATGTAAATGCCATTCTTAACTCACGGGCCACATGCAAAACAGGTGGCTGGCCATCTTTGGCCCATGGGCTGTAGCTGGCTAATCCATGATAGGCCAGAATATTTACAGCAATTATGTTTGTGTGGGAAGTAAAATGAAGGATGACTTTACTTTCTTCTGGAAGCCTTTCAGCACTGTCTGCCTGTATGATCGTGTATTTCAGAACTAGAACACACAGTGACATTTGGCTCATGGGAGGTGGGCAGGGGGAGGGGGTGAACTTTTGTTGCGAGACACTAGCACCCTGAGAAGCTCTGAAAAAGTAGGAGACCTGGTTCCCACCAGATCAGCAACAAAAACTGTCAGCTACACCAGAGCCTTTCCGCAGCCCTGCACGGATTCTACAAACCAGCAGCTGCGGCAGGGGCAGAAACCGCGTACCTACTTGAAAACGAGCAATAGAAGATGGAGAATTCAAACAGACTGGGAGAGCCCACTGTGAAATGTGTGTTCTCACAAAAAAAAAATGAATAAATAAAACTACACCACAGAAGAAACACAAGAAAAACCTGAAAACATTATATAAAGTACTTCTTCAATTCTCTATGTGCATTCAAAGTTTTCCATTTTCATACAATGCTCCATCACTTAGCAGAGGTATAACATGGCAATACCATTTATCAAAAATTCTTATTTTTTGATAAATAAGTTTTTGTCTATATGTATCTATATTTATATTTATGTCAAATTCTTTAGGACTATAAAATAGATGTCATTGATGACATCCAGTCACTATGTCCAACTCTTTAAAAAAAAATACCCACCACACCTACCCGGGCACCTACACGTGTGACGTTCAGATGTTCAGGCACAATGTCATAAAGCCATTGCAGCTGTCGGCGTTCCTGCAGACAAACAGCACGACAGGGAAAACACAAGTTCTGGCACTGCTTGTTAACATGCCGTACGACCCTAGGGTTAGGGACGACGGTGCTAAATATTCATGCCGGGATGCAAGGCAGGCATAGCTTTCCGGTTTTGAAAAGGCTATGCCTAGTGCACGCAAGAAAGCCAACATAATTATCTTAATTCCTTCAGAACAGGAGATTTCTGGTTTGCCTTCTGGTCCTTGTATTCTTATTCCGTGTGTATATCTAGGATACCTCCCTTAAGATCAAAGTTTATATTTGTCCCTCTTCCTTTTTAAACAAGAAAAGGGATTTCTGATCCTATGTACATATTTTAAAGACAATATAACTATTAGAGGCTCTGAGAAATACACACGAAGAAGAGTTGTTATCTCATTTACTTTAAAGTGGTTATTTTTATGCTAGATGAATTATACTTCAATTTTTTTTAAATGCAGGCAAAAGAAACACAATCATACAAATTAAAAAATGTGGGGGTGGGAAACATGATCTCCCCCATAGCTCTAAGTATCTAATTCAAAGACGCTGAAGGTACTTCTGGATGAGTGGTCGTTTTGAACCATTGCCTCTTCTTCCCCTCCATTCATGCATGGACTAGCCATCTCATTTCATCTGTCTATTGCAGTTTCCACCTATAAAATGACAGTAAGAACATTCTTCTTTGGCTAACTGACAGAACTGCAAGAATTAACCAAGAGAAGTGCAAAGACGGACAATAACGAGTGTTAGCAAGGATGTGAGCAGTCAGAACTCTTCTCACGTCGCTAGCAGGGGTGCAGTATGACACAGCTGCTCCGGAAAACGCTTGGGCAGCTCCTTAAAAAGTTAAACAGAGCAGGCACGTGACTCAGTAATTCCAATCCTAGATCTATGCCCAAGGGAAATGAAAACATGCCTATACGAAAACTTGTTCACGAAATGTTTATAGCAGCATTATTGATAACAGCCCCCAAAATGAAAGCAACCTAAACGTCCACCAAGTGACGAATAGGTAAGTAAATGGTGGTACATCCATTTCATGAATCAGTATTTGGCCATAAAAAGAAATGAAGGACATATACATTTTACAACACGGATGGATGTTGAAAACAGATAGATTATGCTAAGTACAAGGAGCCGGTCACAAGAGACTACATATTTGGATTCCATTCATATGAAGCTATCCATCAAGGCCAATCTGTGAACACAGAGCACAGATCAGTGGCTGCTTCGGTCTGGTGGGTGGGGGGGGAGCAGGGAATGGGGAGTGGCGACTGACCGGTACAGGGCCTCTCCCGGAGAGGGCAGGTCTACAGTTAGATTCCAGGGCTGACGACCCCACAACCCTGGACAGGTGTGAAGAACCCGCACATCGCCTCGTCCATTTCAGACGAGATCGGGCGCGCTCAGGGTGGCACGGCCGTAGACCTGGTACATTCTAAATGGGTAAGCTGTATGTATATAAATTATACCTCAAGAGTTTTGTGGGTTTTTTTTTTTTAATAGTCATCTCTAAACAGAGGAGCTGGGAGCAATGAGGGGGAGAGTTGTTATTTTCCATCAGAATCCCTCTGTAAGTGTGATCATTTTTAACTTGTGAGTGTTATTTATGTGATGAAAAAAGTACGTGCCAAACTTTACAAACAGCACTGAGTACACCTTCTTCCCTCATCAAGTCAATCCAAGAGAACCAGTATCTGTCTCCCTAGGGGGCAGCACCCCAGCAAAGTAAACAAAGGCTCCCGGAGCAGTGGGGAAAAAGAATGCCCAAGAATGCCAAGGAGCTGGCTGTCCCCCCAGATGGACTGGGGGAGGGAGGAGGTGACAGGGGACGTAAGGAGATAGGCGGGAAGGGGCTGAGAGGGGCTGGGAGGAGGGAGATGGGAAGAAGCAGAGCTGGGTGGGGAAGGCCTGGAAATAAAGGGACACACAGGACACCTGTGGCACCTGGAATACGTTCATTTAAGGCCTACAGTGAATTAAGACCAGAGCCAAATAATAAGAAAAACCACTTTGTTACGTAAATAAAAGATAGACAGGAAAAGAGAGGGGATGCTGGGGAGAAGGGAAGGACAGCGGCCAGAAAACCAGCCAGGAGGCTGCTGCAGTTCTGCTGGAAGGAGGTGTTTTGAGATCTAAACTGAAGCAGAGACAGCAGGCACGAGGAGGGACTGTACCTGAGAGGTGCTGTCAGGGGGGAGGACTTGGGGACTGGGTGAAGCCGGCTGGTGACAAAAGGGTGACCCCAAGACTTCCAGAAAGGAAGCAATATTGACTTGGGTCAGATCAGAAATTATGGGTTGCTGTGGAGTATTTCAAAGACACGAAGCTGGAAGGTTGACTTAGTTTGTCCCAGGGTGGTGGAGTCTAGAAAAGTACAATCGACTTTTCTCAGCACAGTGCCTACCACAGATGCAAGGGCCGGCCAGCCTGTGTAAACCCAGCTTGACGGGCTGCTGGCTGGGGACCTCAGAGCACACTGGTTAACCTCTCCAGCCCCGGTTTCTTCACCTACAGAACAGAGACAATGATAAGACCCACTTCATAGGGACGACGTGTATTAAATGAGATCAAGTGCTTAGAAAAGTACTTTGCACACAATTCGCGCCATGTCAGTGCTGGCTATTTCTACTATGGCAACGGACGAGCTGCATCTTTTAATGTTTCATTGTTTATACAGTTATCCCAATTTTCCCCCCATCACCCTCCTCCTCCCAGCCTGCCCCCTTCCACAATCAATCCCCATGTCATTGTCCATGTGCATGGGCCCTTCATACATGTTCTTCAAGTGAAAAAGTATGCAATGTCTCATGAATTTGCGTGTCATCCTTGCACTGGGGCCGTGCTAACCTTCTCCGAACCATTCCCATTTTTGAGTACGTGCTGCCGAAGCAAACACTAGCTCCATTTCATAGGGTGAGAAACTGAGGCTCCGGGAAACTGTTCCTTACCCAGCTGGTGAGAGGCAGAGAATTCTGTCTGTGTGGCTTCAAAGGCGACGCTATTTACGCTCGGCCCTACGCTGCCCCCCAACTGCTGACTCACACCGGCTTCAGGAATTACGGATAATTCTCAAACTGCCACTGTTCCCACAAGAAGAGCAGGCTTGTTTTTGCCTTGATTTCTGAGGGCACAGAAACAAAGAGGGTGGCCGACTTGTCACTCTCTGCGGTGATCTGAGTCTCTCTGATAGCTCATTCCCACTCACTGCACACAGACTCGGCTCTCCACCATTCAAAGCGCCTAAGCTACGATTTTGGAACTATGACCAACCTACTAGCCTGTAAGCCCTCTGGGCTCAGGGACTGCCCCTCCTATTCACTGCAGTTATCTCCCACGGCAAATTCATACTGAGCACAAACACAAAACACTTGAACGCACGCCTCCCCTGATGTGCTATTGGCCACTCAACCCAAGCTGTACGCATTTGGGATTTGCAGTCAGGTGAATCACTATACCCTTCTATTCCAGGAGAAGGGAACTGTCGTTTTGGAAGCATTCAAGAGTCCCTACGCCACCCGGGAATGCCTAAGCCTCTCAAATTCTGCACGGAGGGTTCATAACATGCAGAACAGGATGCACCATGCTAGGGATACAAATTACTTTCTTTAACGAATAAGAGACTTACTCCCTTATTCATACGAAACCTAAATAATAGACCAGAAATCCAGAACCTGAAGTTGTGGTACTAGCCAGCTTTTCTACCACTTGCAAATGATGTTAACGAGTGTAAATCTTCACATCTTAAGGAGAAAGAAAAGGTCTGGTGGGGAACTTCACTGTTAGATTTGACCAGGTAATAATACTAAATCAAGAAAAGCATTTTTAGTATTTTTCCACCTTGTACACATTTTTTTAAAAAAATGGCTTGTCATGGGGTTATTCAAATGGAGCTAAATTTCCAAAAATACCTTCAATTTGTAGAATCTGTGTGCTTACATCATGTGGAGTAAGTACTGTTTTTGTTGTTTTGTTGTTGTGCTACTGCTGTGTTTTCCACCTTCTTTCCAACCAGTGTCCCACTAATATAAAATCCTTTTATTCTGGCTAAACTAAGTTACATTTTCAGATATAAAACTCTAGAGGAAATCCTAATGTAACAGCCTTTATAATAACTCGGGAGTGTTGCCATGGCAGATGAGACAAACCTTTTTCTGAGACACCTGGAAGTGTGTTTAATATTTTTAATGTTATCTCCACACAATTCATATTTCAAGATAACAGGTGAGTGACTGTCTTAAAAAAGACCTCAATTACACCAAACATCTCAGAATAACTGCAACTTTTTCCAAGAGTTCTCAGATTCTGTTCTCAAATCCAAGTAATTAAAGGCAGATAACTGAGGGAAAAATCCTCCTTTGTCGAAGAGTGGGCAATTCTCTCATTTTCCACGCTGGCACCGCCTCAGAGACTATAAATAGCGCTACAGGTAGCCCTGTATTCAGTTCACCTCCAGAGAAAAGTCAGCCAAACCATGTTCGAGATCTTGGCCCTAAATAAACGCAGGTTAAATTAAAAACGGACCAAAAGAGGAGCGCCCTCTAGGGCCTGAGCTCCTAGGACTCTCGGAGCCACATTGGCTGAAGTCAGTCCCTGTCCTCAGATCTTTCTTAGGAAGCTACACTCCTTTTTTTGTCCTTTCTGGTCTTCCTCATTCCTTCCTTCCACTGTCCTGTGGACATCAGGAGCTAAAAACATCAGCCCTTTCCATGGGTAAACAGAAATCTGCTGGCTTTTTTTTTTTTTAGTGCCTGCTGTTGTTAGGAGGGGTAACAATGCGGTCTGCCTCAGGCACCTTTCTTTCCACCCTTGCCAGGTAGGTCACTTCCCTTTTATCAGAAAGAAGAGGAGGTCGGTGAGAGACTCTGCAGCCATTGTGCAGGAGGACCATAGCCAGTGCAGAGGGAGAGAACTACTCAGTCTTTAGCAGAGTGGGGACTCCTGCAGCCGTGTGAGAGAGATTCACCACGCGGCTTTAGCAGAGAACTGCCACTTGGCTTTGGCAGAGTGGCGACCTCCCTCCTCGCAGCCATTGTGGAGAGAGAACCATGTGGCTGTGGCAATAGAGGAGAGAACCACGCAGCTTTGCCAGAGTGGGGACCCCCGCAGCTTCAGAAGGGGGAACCACCACCCAGCTTTAGCAGAGATCCAGGCAACACAGCTGATGGTGCCGGCACCGAGAGAGGCCTACCAGCCTAGAGGGATTACTGGGAAGAACCGGGGGCTGCCTGAGCTGCAGATTTCTATTTCCTTTCCTGAGATACGGTACCCCGGACTGGTCAGAAAGGGGAAGGAAGGGCTGTGTGTGTTTATGGGTGTTTTAAGGGACTTTGGGATTTTGATGAAGACATTAGGTCACTACTTTAAGTCTGTAGAGCATTAAATAAACATTTCCTTTCCTTTTCATGAAAAAAAAAAAAAAGAAAGAAGAGGGTCCTAGGACTACTCGGGACAGTGAGCAAACCGGGGCGCCCGGGGCCAACATGCCCGTTGAGAAGGGCAAAACTGGAGATGTCATTGTTCTTTCTTTCATCCCGTCTCCTGTTTTCCTTTAGGAGCCATTACTGAACTCTCCCCTGGGTCACCTCTCACGTGGAAGATCCCCGTGGCTCAACAGGAACCAGCGAACGAACGCATAAATGAGCGGAGCGACAAATCGGTGTTTCTCTCTCTCTCCCTTCCTCTCCTCTAAAATCAATTAAAAATAAAATAAAATCCCCGTAGCTTACAGGTAATCTAAGAAATACTCCATAAAACAAGGCACTTTTCACAACCTACCTTGCCAAAGATGTATATACCTTGTTCAGAAGGCGATTTGGCAATATGCATTAAAGAGCCTTTTAAAAACAGTCCTCTATTTTGTTCTATTTCTGGGAATGTATTCATAAAAACTAAATAATATACCTAAAGATGCCTGAACTGGTTCATCTCAGCACTACTTATGCTAGTAAAAGTGAGTAAGTAAAATGCTCAATAATTGGGAACTATTTAAATAAATAATTATGTTCATAATATGATGGGTGTACTGTGCTTTGACACTAAAATACTTCTAATATAATAAAAAAATGCAAAAAAAATCATGACCACTCCACACAGCATCTAGAAAATGCAAAGATAAATAGGTGGATAGATAAATTACAAAATTCACTTATTTACTGAATTGGAATCTGAAATGTAATACTGCCTTCCTCAGCAAAAGACACATAACAAGTTGGATTATTTAAAAAGTCAATGCGTTTATCTGGCAGTAACTTGCTCACTCACGCTATATCCTGGTGTTATTCTGATTACTGAGAAGTTGATACAATATTTCCATTTTCTACTATGTACCTGTTCCACCTCCCTTTCCTTTCAACACGATGTTGGTGGCTTGAGGAAAAAGGACTAAAGGGAGAAGTCCCATTGGCGATAACGGAATTTTCTGACTGAAGAGCTCTTCAGAAGGCATATTTACACCCTGATTACATTTAAACTCCACGGCAAATCAGCCCCTGCATATTTCTGTAGTCTATGCCACGACAGGTGACAGTTTGTCGAGTGTGTGTTTTGTGCCAGACTCTGAAAACACAAGACGTGAATGAAACGTAGTGCCTGTCTTCCAGGAGCTCGAGAACTGGTCGGTAAGTGGCTACATGAGCCCTGGGAGGCAAAAGCTAAGGAGGTGGAGGAAACAAGGTGGGAGGTCCCTGAAAAGGCGGCTCTGGGGGCTGCTGTTGAGAGACAGGCCCCGCCTCCCTCCAGCAGGAGGCTCAGGTGTGCCGGTGCCATACAGGAATGATGGGGGGTGAGGGGAGTAGGCCCCAGGTGATAAGAGAAAGTGATACAGTAGGAACCGGATATGGCAAGCCTGGGGGTCCGAATGTTAACATACAGCCGGTGGCAAACCTCTGAGAAATTGCAACCCATGGGGGGACATGGTCGCTTGCCATTTTTAAAGAACCTGATGGAGGGGAACCGCAGCTGAGAGCCGAAGCGAACAGAAAGAGCCTAGCACAGGGCTGGCGTGACAATGGAAGAAGACATGAGGACAGAGGCCGGGACTTGGTGACCCCCGGATCAGAGGTCCGCCTATGGAGGACCTGCAGCTTCGACAAAGGCGAGCACGTTTCCAAGCCGATGCCTTTCGTCATCCACACGTTAGTGTTCCTGTCAGCACACTTGAAGGAACACAGACCGAGGGGTTGCCCGAGTCACGTGTGGTGACACAGCCGAAAACGGCAGAAGGACAACCAAAATTCTCTGGGTCCCAGTCCACCCTACTCCACAATGCCAGAAGCAAACCAAGTTCAGCTACCAGACCGGTTCAAATACTTCAAGAATATTGTTGCACTTTCCTCTATCCTTCTCCCCGTCGGGATGCTTCTTAATTCAGAGTTTCAAATTTACAAGAAAATATGGCTTTCCTGGCCTTATTTTTCCTTATCTGAAGAAAAATGGACTGCCTAAGCCCGACCTCTGATGTTCCTAACACTTGATCACGCCAGTTAAACTCCCTGTGTTTAAATTTTTTACCATAAGGAAAAAGATGTCTTAAATGAGAAAATAATCGTGCACTGCCTCTCCGTTACTTGCGGTAACTTCAAAGTCCTGCTCCGCAGGTCATGTGCACTGAGCTCCCCGAACCTCGGCAACATCGCAGAAGGACTGGAGTAAACGTTTCACCCTGTCCACTCACCCCAGGTACCACCGGGGTGGGGCGAGTCCCTTCGACGGTGGCAGGAGCTGATAGAACATGCAAGGCAGGCCTGAGAGACGACTGGCGGAGCCGCCCCGATCGCCAGGGTGCTATTTGAAACTCAGACCACAGGAGACAACAGTTCACTTTTCTCACCGTGGCAACAGATTCAACCTCTTGGCCCCTTGAAAGTCATCTGCATATATTTCACCCAAAAGGAAAAAATAAAAATGGACAGCGAGAGAAAGAGGAAGAGAAAGAAAACCAAAGGGACAAACTTCCCTCTTGACTGAAGATACACTCAGCCCCCGGATTGTTCATGCACACTGGATCACACTGTTGACAGCCCTGGAAGTTAAGTAATATGGACTGCTGCACAGAGGCTCCGGACCGTGATCGAAACCGACGGCAGGCTCCTTTTGACAGCCAGATAATGACAAGCACGTTGCAGGCCAGTGCCCGTCATTCACCGGCATCTCCAACCTGCTCCAGCCGCTGCGCAGCGACTAAGCGGAGGGTCAGAGGTTAAGCTCCGAGAAGCCGGCGATGAGGGGCAACTGTCATGCACCACTGCCTATGGCGAAGCAGCAAGGAGTGGCTGTCTCCTCCAGAACATGCAAAACGGTCTCGTTCTGTCCGGGCAGAGACACATCTGAAGGTCCTAAATGAGACCATTGCCAATTCACGAAGCTCCACACTGACAGCATGCCATTCGAGCTATCTCCGACTTGACTTTTTTCCCCCCTATTTCAAATCACAAATGCATGCAAAGTATACAGTTAAGAATAACTCTGCAGCCATGCTTTTAAGCATGCTATGCTTTCTGACACCTATGTAGCCTCAGATACACACACATTCTCAGATCTTAAAAAGGGGAGAAATGCATAATTAATTTAGTCTTCTTTAGGGAGTTTCTGCTAAGTATACAATGAAAAATGGCATAGAAGAACCCAGGTGCAGTTTTTAAGGTAAGTTCGTGTCTACACTAAAAATGAATCATTTCATCTTAATATTATCGTATTGCTTTGATAGCATAGAAATATGACGGTACGTATAATTTATTTAATAAACACAGTATAATTTTAAGCACACAGTAATTAATCAATACATTCTATAAGACTTTTTTGAGTTTGTTCACAAAAGATTCAGAATTTAGCATATGACACAAATATATCCATCTATAATTCTAAGTTGGAAACTGTATTCCTTTTTCATGTAGTGGAATTACGTGATCCCCACTCAGATGTGTGTGTTGACACTAACAAAGAGATTTCTTCTTTATCTTTATTGAGTAACAAGAAATATCTCCTCTTATTTAGAAGCCACATGATTATCACAAAAAGCGACTGGCTAGGATCAAGCATTAAGTTAGACAGATCTTCTTATATCCTTTTCACCAACAATGGGCTTTCTATCCGCAAATGGAGCCATAAGTAGCCCTCATCAGAGGCAGCCTTTAGCAGTATGAACTTGAAAATGAACGTTATATAAAGGTGTTGGTCTACTTCAGCTGCAGCACTAAAGTCACCCCTTAAGCCCTGATCACTATCACTGGCCCTTCCATAAGTAAGTCCGGGGAGAGAAGATAACCTATCAACCATAAGGAGCAAAGCTCAGATACCCCATTATTACAGCTTGTATAGAGAGAGGGCAGCTAATTGCTCTGTGCTCTGGCGAAGAGAACACAGCTAGTTTCTCACAGAGAGCTGCAGATAACCAAACACAAGTTATTTTAAGTGACCTGTGAGCAGGCATCAAGCAAAACCAGAGATGCTGGTGATCAACGCAGACTACTGTACATAGTTCTGATCTAGAAAAATGTCTTTTTTTTTAAAGATTTTATTTATTCATTCTTAGAGAGGGAAGGGAGGGAGAGAGAGAGAGAGAGAAACATCAATGTGCGGTTGCTGGGGGCCATGGCCTGCAACCCAGGCATGTGCCCTGACTGGGAATTGAACCTGTGATGCTTTGGTTCACAGCCTGTGCTCAATCCACTGAGCTACGCCAGCCAGGGCTTTAGAAAAATGTCTTAAGCCACAAGTACCTATTCACATTCTATTGAGACAGCTATTTAACCTTGCCGTTCAAAATGAAGTATTGATAACCAAGTGAGCATTCTGCAATATAAGAGACTTGATAAGAATTTGAATATGAAATGGCTTCTCTTTCCCGAAGGATAATTATAGGAGGAAAATTCCTTACTTCGTACTCAGGCATAAATGGTACACAAAATCACAGAGACTGAATTCCAAGACAGGGAATTCTTCCCTAAATCCTTTCATTTTAGCACTGGGCTGTACCTCAAGGTTTAATGTGAAATGACACAGGGCAAGTAAAAAGATGAACTCCTGAAGATGCCACAGAGCCAACTAATGCCACTTAATGCTTTTAAGGGACAATAAAGAACAAAAATCAAAATGACTTCCAACACAGATTAGCTTACGAATCAATCACAGATTCATAGTGGACAACAGAAGTAAACCAAGAATTTAGAAGAGGCAGCTGAGATCCCAAGACAAACTTTACAAAGATAAAAGTCCAATGCTCAAAGTATTGAAATATCAACAAGGTTTAAACTTACAGGGGAAAGAGCACATCATGTCTGATGTTGTTGTCAATCCCATATTCAGAAACCTGGGCTCATCCCTCTCCTGCTCTGTGACTTTGTGTGACAGGGTCCCCGCTTCCTCCTTTCCTGCAGGTGGCATACAGCAGAGGCTAGCTGGACACCGACCTGTGGTCATGAAACGCACCCTTTCCTTTACGTCCCCTCTTCAAATATCTCACTGCAGGGAGAGCGGGGAGAGCCACTGGCAGGAATAAGAGACACGTCTCAGCTTGGATAAAGTGAGCAGGCAGCTTTCCCATGAACATTCAAGAGGGAGGGCTAGACCTCATGTCCTATCTCTCTAAACCAGAGCACAGTAGATTCCCAGTGAATGTCTAAGGAATGAATCAACAAATGATTTCCTCAGTACTCATCATCAGACTCTGAACTGGGCTGACGGACAAAGGAATACACCAAAATGGCATTTTTGTAGAGAGAAATACATTTGATTCATGCCCTCAAGAGATCACGGGGGCAACTGCTGTGCTCCGTTTTCCCCATTTCACCCACTGTCACCCCCTCCCGCTTTTCTGCATATCCCAGACTTCAGTATCTGGAAGTGTGAAAACAGTCTGTCTGGAAAACGTTCAGCCACAGTTAATGTAACGAGGACAGTTTGCATGGCATGGATGTAACCTGGCAGCCACGGAGAGTGGACTGGAGTGTGCACGTGTGAACAACAACTTCACTGTAAGAGTCAGTGAAGGTGGAAGACGCCGTTGAGTGAGCATGTGTATGTACTATGTGACCGTCACATTCAAAATGACTGAGCAAGTAGAGCACCAAATCTGTATCAAATTTTGCATTAACGTTGAATATTCCTATGCAGAAACCATTTAGATGATTCAGGAGGCTGCAGCTATGAGCAACTGGTGACCGGCAGCTCCATCAGAACAATGCGCTCACTCATGCATCACGTCTTGAGCAAAGTGTTTTAGCAAAATATCCAATCAACCAGGTGACTCAGCCCCTCTACAGTGCAGATTTGGCGTTCTGCAACTTCTGGCTTTTCCTAAAACTGAAATCACCTTTGAAAGGGAAGAGATTTCAGACCACTGATGAGATACAGGAAAATACAATGGGGCATCTGATGGCAATTGGGAGAACTGTGTGAGGCCCCAAGGTGCCTACTTTGAAGGGGACTGAACTATCATTGTCCTGTGTACAATGTGTCTTCTATCTTCTTCAATAAACATCTCTATTTTTCATATTTATGTGGCTGGATACTTTCTGAACAGACCATTTTATATTTATATAGCGCACGCACACACGGTTCAGCAAGATTATGAAAAATTTGTTGCTGGATTCAGTCTAATTAGTGACTCCAGCTGGTTCAACGCTCCACAGATGAGCAGGGGTGAGCGGGCAAGACTCCCACAAGTGGGATGAGGGCTGGAGAACACGGACTTCACACCATATCCTGGTATTTGCTCCAGGTGCTGATAGAAGCCCAGGGTCCCGTCCTTACCCCTGGACCAAGGTGGCTCTCCCCCTTCCCGCCATGTGCCTTTTTGTTAGGTCCTCAGGGATGTAATGGCACAGCATCTAACTTTATTTTTCTTCTGTGAATGAAAGCAAAAACCTACATGCTTAGAGCTTAAATAACCTTAGAAACTGCTACATGCTCATGGTGGTGGGGGCCCTGGGGGTAAAGCCCATTGGAGGGGTTGCTCTTCTCCACATCTGATTCTGTGTGACGAGATGCCCTCAGTGTCTCGACCGCTGGTCTGGAAGTGTGAGCTCATGCAGGTGAGCAGCCCCGCGTTCCCCTTTCAGCTGCACAAAAGCCAGACGCACTCATTTTACCACACTCATTGTGCACCGCGGCGTTCAGTGCCAGGGGTGCCAGTTGCCTCCGGGTCATGAAATAATACTAAAAACTTTATAATCACTCATTGATTTAGTTTTCAGCATACTATATCATTTGAATCCAATGGGAGCATAAAGAGCTATTTGTGAGGTCAGCCACGGTACGGACAGATGCTGACATGCTATTGATGGCGAGCTGGAAAGAAATTGCTAAATACAGCAGATCAATACCTCGTTTCACCGTTACAGCCTTCTGCAGACATAAAATATATATCTTTACAGCTACAAAAATAATAATAATGAAAGTGGGAGATAAATGCTTCCCTCAAGGTAAACTATTTGATTAGCTGAGGGCAAAGGTGACAGCGGCAGTTACACTAAAGTAACTTTATAGTCTTAAATAAAAACAGGAGGAAGAGCAGCAGATGAAACGGCAGAATGAATCGGGAGACTGCGGCAGTTCGGATATAACTCTTCTAAATCGCACCAGAGCAGGGAGAGGACGCCCGAAATCGTCTTGAGGTCCGCAAGCGTGGCTGTCTGAGGTTTACTCTGCCAGACGGTAGCAGACCAAAACAGTTCTAAACACAACATTTGCTCCGGATGGTGGAGAGCAAATCAAGAGCTGAAGGTACAGAAATGCTCTGTAAGGAAAACAATGGTGTGGCTCAGTCTGTTGGGTACTATCCTGCAAAGCAAAAGGTCCCTGGTTCGATTCCCGGCCCGGGCACACAAGCCTGAGCTGCAGGTTCGGTCCCGGTCGGGGTGCGTACAAGAGGCCACCAGTCAATGTTTCTCTCCCTCTCTTTCTCCCTCCCTTCCTCTCTCTCTAAAAATAAATACATAACATCTATTTTTTTTAGAGTCAACCATATCTTTAGCACCTTGCTAGAGATATAAAATAAATTTATCACACGGTTCTTGGCCAGAGGGAGCTCACAATCTCCCTAGGGAAAAGATAATGACATCACATAGCTGTAAGCTGTAATAAAATGGCAAATCTAATATGCCCAAATATCAAAGACGTACTTACCATACATGAGTAAGTGTTCCATGCACATGCTCTCTGTTGTTACCACATGTTTTGACAGAAGAAATAAGGTCAGTAACAAAGAGGTAAAAGCAATAATCCTCAAAAGCTTCATGAAAGGGAAGGAACCTGAGACAATTCTTCAGGGATTGCAGAATCTAATACGACATCATCAAATTCGTTTTCATTTCTTTGAGATGAAACTATTTTTGTAAATCCCCATAGTTTCAGCTTAAAAAAAGAAAAACAGCCCATAATTTACCCACCAATGATCTAAGATACACAGTCCCATAGAAGTCTTTAAAAGCAGCTTCAAGGGTATCT
The DNA here is from genome assembly GCA_004024845.1 of Tonatia bakeri. Classification (NCBI taxonomy): domain Eukaryota; kingdom Metazoa; phylum Chordata; class Mammalia; order Chiroptera; family Phyllostomidae; genus Tonatia; species Tonatia bakeri. Next base: position 29,762 of record PVIA01010343.1, on the reverse strand, counting down.
TTGTTTTCAAAAAGTCATGCCTACTTTTTCCAGTTGCAATGAACTATTTCTAAAAATGGGGGCAGGGGCTAGGTGGAGGGGGGCAATGGGAGGGAAAATGGGGGACATCTATAATGGTGTCAACAGTAAAAGGCGGGTGGCACTCACATGCTCCATGAGGAGCCACAATATTGAAATGTCAGTGGCTATAGGATGTCCTTCAGTGACTGCTATTCTAAAGGAGAATATTTAATAATTACACAGAAAAACACTGTCGCTCTGCATTTGGATGGTGTCCAGCAATTTGAACACATCCTGTCAAACTAAGACAGACTCATCAGATGATACTCGTCTCTCCAAAGGATGTGGGAAACCTTAAGTAAGGTACACAACATCACCCTTCCACAGCAACAGACAAAGTAAGTTAAAAATAAAAATAAACCAGCCCTGGCTGGTGTGACTCAGTGGATTGAGAACCAGCCTGCAAACCAAAGGGTCGCTGGTTTGATTCCCAGTCAGGACACATGCCTGGGTTGCAGGCCAGGTCCCCAGTTGGGGGCATGAGAGAGGCAACCACACACTGATGTTTTCTCCCTCTCTTTCTCCCGCCCCTCCCCTCTCTAAAATAAATAAATAAACTCTTTTAAGAAATAAATAAATAAACCTCAGTGCAAGGGAAATGATGAAATTGCAGTGTAATTGTAACTGAAAGGGAGGAGATATCCATGTATTTCTTTTTCCTCCAATTATGTACTTTTTAAAAAGACTGCTGAGACTTATGAAAATGCATAACAATTTTTATCAATTTTATAATTTGTTATCAATTTATGAAAACTATGCTAGCTTTTTAGTCTGTGTTTTGGGAAGTGACGACTATATCTGTCTCCAGCTTTTCTTCTGCCGAAGAAATGGCAGTGGACCAAAAGGGCCGCGTAACTGGGCGTGGGTGCGCCTTTCCAGGTTTCCCCAAGTGAATGAGATTTTTTTAAAATAGTGAACTAGAAATTCCGTGGTTGGGTCCAGGGCTCCTAGGTCTCAGGATACTTAAGGATCACTCAGGAATGAGTATTTGAAAAGTGAGTCTCAGAAAACGTTCAGCCAACAAACATGTACTATCTGTCACCAAAGCTCTGGGCTAGATATTTCAGAGGACACAGGATATATATATGTAGATCTATAAATATAAATATACATATATATATTAACAGTTTCTGATCATTTCTATATTGGGGAATAGGACTGGTGGAGCAGTAGATGGGACAATAGTAAAAGCCTTCTATTGCATATACTTACATCTACTTGCATATAACATGTTTATTATTCACAGTTCTTTTGCATTCACTTTCTCCTGATATCTCAGATGAAGCAGGGAGGGGAGTTGACGACCATCCCCACTTTACCGCTGAAGAAGCAAGACGGACATTGACGGACAAGTATCAGAGAAGACCTAGTTCGTGGCAGGTGCAGTCCCAGAAGTTCAGCCTCCGAACCAAGGTGAAGTGCCCCTTCTCTCCAGCAGCTGCTACCTCTACTGAAGAGCCACAGCAACAGACAAACAACACAACAACAAAACAGACTCATGGAAACAAAGAACAGACGGATGGTGGCCAGAGGGCGGAGGCACGGGTGAAAAGGTGAAGAGGACGACAGCCAGCAACAGTGTGGCAGCTTCGCATGGTGACAGATGGTTCCTAGACTCAGTGTGCTGACTGCACGGCACGGTATATAAATGTCGGGATGCTGTGTTGCACACTGAAACTAATAAAATACTGTATGCTACCTATGCTTTGATAATAATCTTCGAAAGAGCGTGGATCTACACAGCATAGTGAAAACTTTGGACTTGGTCAATCCCTGGGTGGGATGGGTGGGTGGGCGGGATCAATATTCATTCAAGAAAAATTGTTTCATGCCCATTGTGTTCAAGACTCTGTATGCACTGGAGGATAAAGATGAATAGTCTGTGTGACTCAGGAGGCGAGAAAGACATTCACGAAAAGCCATTGCAATACGGAGTGGTAAGCCCTACAAACACACCCACAAATTGCTATAGCAGCACAGAAGATAAATTATTTGTAAGAGTTTGCAATGCTTTCCATACTTAGAAAGAATAGAAATAAATGAACTAAATATTCACTCAGGAATTCAGTAAAATAAAAGCAGAAGAGGTTTAAGCAAAGCAAAAGGAAACAATAAAGGCAAAAGTGGAAATCAGTGAGCTAGCATAAACGAATGTAACAGCTAGTTTTTAAAATGAATACACAGACCACACAGGCAAATATAATCCACTCTTCAATAGAATACATGAACACAGAAAGCTCTAATTAGAAAGGAGATGTAAAAGGTGAATGTGGGATTTTTAGAATTATAAAACTCTTAGTAAAGCAGAGAATGTTAAACCTCAATTTCTGAGAAAACTTCATGACCAAAATTTACTCAAGAAGAAGACTAAATAAAACAATAGCTACAAAAGAGAAAAATTACCTTCCCCAACATCACACGAAGAGTTTGCACAGGGAATGTAGTTCAAACTTCCAAGGGACACATAATTACGATGCTCTGAAAATGACTCTCGCTTACAGGAGGAAAATGACGCCATACGTTTTATGACACAGGCTTAGTTAGGATCTCAGAGCTTGTCGGACGAGCACAGAAAGAGATGTTTGTCAGTATTTTCACCCACTGTACCTCCCTGTACTGTTGGCTCATCCTCACCAGCCCAAAGAGCTTTATTAAAAGCTTTATTTCAATAGTTGGAATTTCGACCAGAGCATGCATGGGAAACACCACTCGCTGAAGATGCAGGTCCATCCCCTGGGGGCACCGCCCTGCAGCCTCTTCGACAATCACCACTGCAGATCCACCTCACTTTCCCGACCCACCTGCAGCAAGGCTGGATGCAGTGTTACCTTAAAAGGCCAATGCAATGTGACCGAATGGGATTTATCCCAAGGAATCAATGTTAGAAAATATACTAATAGATTATATCCTATCACTAGAAGTAAAGACACAACCCTCTAAGTATATGTCAAAAACAGTCAATGAAAATTCAACCTCAGTCCCTAGGGAGAAACGTAAACTAAGAATCAAAAATCATTGCCAACAACTATCGTCCTTAATACTCTAACCCCCAAGTATGACTATTAAAGATGTGACTATCTGCTGTCACCACTGGAGAGTCTAGACAACGTGACATGGCAGCAGGGAAAAGGGGAGAGGACAACACAATTACTGAAAAAGGAAAGACCCTATTACATTTGTAAATGATTGAATTATCCACCTAACATGCACCTAGAAAACCCAAGAAAATCTACCAAGAAGTGTTAGAATGCTAATGATGCATTCTGTAGTGTGGCCAATTACAAAAATAATATATACACAAAGTTTTCCCCTGTACCACTTAAAAAATAAAATTTAACAATATCCCATTTTCAATAGTAAATATGTAAAATACCCAAAAATAAACCCAAAAGGTAATAAATAGTACCAACTGAATAAAAGTACAAAATTTTCTGAAGGTCATAAAAGAAAGCTTAAATAAATGTGCAAAACATGATTGAATGAGAAAAATTATTTACCATAAAAACTTCGGTTCTTTCCCAATTAAGTTATAAATGTAGTGCAATAACAACTAAAACACCAAAGCGTTGGTGGAATATACAGGAGACCTTGAAAAAAAATTTTTTAAGTTTATCTGGAAAAAATGTTAAGTTGTCTTCTCAATGCAAGAGAAAAACCAGGAACTTAAAGAAAAAAAATCATGAGGCTCGTATTTCCAGACACTAGAAGGTATCATAAAACTCTGATCATTAGAACGGTGTGTCAAGAATAACAGACAAAACAAAAGAAAGAGAATAAAAAGCAGATCTGAGTATTCTGGCATTCAGATTACTCAACAAATACAGTGGGAAAACTGGTTAACCACTGGGAAGAAAAAAATAGATAACTCCTCCATATCATATAGCAACTAAACTCCAGACGCATTAAAGAGTTATAGGAAAAACATTAAAACATAAAATAACTAGAAAGACATATAGGTGGCCATTCATCGGATATGTAGGTGGGAAAACTTTTCACATATGTACATAAAGGAAAACTTCTGAATAACAAAGATACAAAAGGAAAAGACAAGCAATAAACAAACTAGGAAAAATAGTTCCATCGCACAATTAACAAATAATAATATCCCTAATCTATGACGTGTTCTCTTACAAATCAACAAGAAAAGATACACATACATTAGCAAAATGAACAAAGGCTATGTAACGAATCAATCACAGTAGAATTATATTTGGCCAAGAAACACGGCAGGAGGGAATTTAACCATATACCTAGAAATTAAGAAAATACAAATTCATTCAACAATGAGCTCCTATTTCACCTCTTCCATCCCGGCAAATGTTTTCATGTTACAGTGACTCCCAGGGCGCAAGAGGATGCACCCAATAGGCATCCCGTTTGTCACAGTGGAAGCTGGCACCAGCTCCCTAGGTGGCATTTGACAACACAAACCAAAGATCTTTACAAATGTTAATCTGACAATTCGCCTTCTTTGAATTGACCCGGTGGAAAGTACCAGAGATTTTGCACAGAGATTTATGTGCAAGAATGGTCACTGAAGGGTAATTCCTAATAACAGGAAAAAAATATATATGATGAAGAAATGCTATATAATTGTAACAACATGAAAAAATATTCACAATAAAGACCCAAGAACAAAATAGATACATTATGATTCCAACTGTTTAAAATATCTCCTATATAAATATGTATCAAATACCATATTTTTCAGACTATAAGACACTTTGCCTCCCAAATTTGGGAGGAAAATGGGGGTGTGTCTTATAGTCTGAATGTGGCTTACCTAGCTCGCCTTACCTTGGCGAGGAGTGGGGGGTGGAGCAGGGTCACGGGTTATTAAATATTTTACCAGATTTTTTGCTTCGAAAATTTTTTTCTTATTTTCCTCCTCTAAAACCTAGGTGCGTCTTATGGTCAGGTGCATCTTATAGTCCTAAAAATATGGTATATTTTAGATGAAGTTGGGATCGTACTGTATACATTGTGCATTTAACAGGCATAATAATAATACTCTAAGAAATATACTACTACGTATACTAGGTAACACAGTGATTATCCCTGGGGGATTTTAGGAGACCGTTTTTCTTCCTGCTTGGTACTTATCTGTATTTTTAAATTTTTCTAAAATAACAAATTATTATGGGATCAGAAAAAAATAGTTTAAATAAGCCAGCAACTATCATCATACTTAATACTAGAATATTGCTTAATATTCTTAATACTAGAATACTTCTTAATGCTATCATTAACACATGTAATACTAGAATACTAATATATGCACATTGCTATTCTAAATGCTTTATGTGTATTGAATCACTTAACCCTCACAACTATTATTATCCCCATTTCATAGAAAACTGAGGCCCGAGGACATTAGGTGACTTGCCCGAGATCTCTCAGCCAGTAAGTAGGGAGCTTTGGGGAAAGCAGGCAGCATGGCTCCAAATGCCAGAACATAAACCATCAAATCAGCACTATCCCCTTCCTCCAACATGGACTCCATGGAGAACTACACACCCAAAGATGCGGTCACTGATCCAGACATTTTTAGAAATCCTTCCTTTGTCTCCAGGGGGCAGTAAACTCATCTCCTGGGGGGGAAATAAGGAGCTTTCTTTTAAACAGCTAGGAGTCATTCACGTGCAAGTCTGAAAGCGTGACTGAACGGCACGATTCTGCTTTTGGTAATAAGGCAAGAAAAATCGAGGACCTGAGTTCGCTACGGCGCCCATAAGTGGTATCTGCTCCCAGGAACTACATTCACAAGTGGATTTTAACATTTACCACACTGCATTCTTGTAATTATTCATCCACATGCCTGTCTTCCTACTGAGCTGAGGTCCTCAAGGGCCAAGACTGTATCTTACTCATCCTTGAGTCTCCAGCCCCTACCTCCATTTCTGGCTTACAAAGAGGGCTCACTATTTCTGAATGAACTGTACAGAGAACTCCACACAAAAGCTTTAAGCAATGACAATATATTATAATTTAAAAAATACATTGTCAAATATCTATTTTGAGTCTGTATACAAATAAATATAGAATATATGCAAAGACAATAATGAAGAAAAATGGAAATTGTAAGGAGTCATTCCTAAAATTCTAAACATTAAGAAAGACACAACTCAGGTTTTAACAGGTCTTCTTATAACATAGTATGTAGCAGCAGTCATCTCTCACAAAACCCAAGGTTGGGGTGGGGGGCAGCACGTAGATACGCCTCATTGTCTAAAAAGCAATCTACTGAACCAAGGATGCAGAAATAACCATAAACTTCCCGAGACAACGATGCAAAAACCCATCTGCTACACAGAAGACACCAGGATGCATCCCGCCTATGGGTTCCATCGACAAAGCACAACCCGGTGCCTGAAATATAAATCAGAGAACCTTACATCCCTGGGACTTATTGACATTGGCTACCTGCAAATTTCTAATACGTGCAAGATGGGCCTATTTTTATTTACAGCACGAACCCCAGACTGAATGTAAAACAAGATGCTTAATAAATCCAGAGGCACATAAAACACCAGCATAACTCAGACAGCAAGACAGACACTCACTCCTTAATTAAGTGGGCGATGTTCTGTTTAAAACAAAAAGACAACCCTTGGCTATAGTGAAGATTAAGCACTCAGTGTTGCGAGGGGAAACGCCACCCATTTTCGGGGCAGAGGCTTTAAATCATGAAAAATAAACCATCTCATAGTCTGTTTTCAATAGTTAAGCAGACAGTCAGGACACAGACTGATCTGGATGAACACATTTTCAGTTATAACGAGTAATTTTACAGAGGATTAGTATCTTGATGGTCTGATCAATATGAGGCATGGCCGCTATTACCGATGAAGAGAAAATTGCCCCTCTGGTAATAAAGTGTGCGTGTGTTCGTTCCCCTTCATTTGCTGAGTCCATTACTGTAATGGTTCCAGCATTAACAGCTGGGGCAACTTAAGCAGCAGGGGTCTGATGAATTTAAAAGCTGGCCACTCTGGCCACTCAGCCTTTCCTGCCTCTCAGTCTGCGGGGGGCGGGGGCGCGGTGGGGGGGGAGCGGTGGCAGAGGGCAGCTCCTCTGCCTGGCTGGTTCCCCGACAAGGATCATGTTTTATGAGAACAATGACGACGATTTCCCAATTATTGTCTCATTAATAGTGTTACCAGCCGATACGGTGACTAAAACAAAAATCGCTCGCAGCACATTGGCTGCTGATTCGGCGAAAAGTGGCTCACTGTTTAGCGAAACAGCGCGATTGACATGACAACAGGCTGCAGTCCACACAAGCTGTAATGTTTGAATTTGTTTGCCGGGTGCGCTTCTCAAGCAAGAAAAAAAAAAAAACGGGCAGAACATTCATGCTGACAGGAAAAAATAAACAAATTTATCAGCAAAATTTTCCATCTCTGTTTTCAAAATACGGCAGACTGGGAAGGAGTGAGATGATGGATGCAGTACAGAGACACAGAAAATCCGTGGGGGCAGAGCCTTACACCTTCATCACGCCCCATCCACCTGAGTGAGTCAAGGTGCCACATCAGCCCACTTGATGATGATATTATTATTATTATTATTATTATTATTATTATTATTACTACTACTACTACTACAGAAATGCTGGCCCTTGAGGCTCAGCCTTGGATGGTCCACCCACTAAATGCAGGTGCCAAAGGGCAGACCTAGGGCTCATGCAGAAATCGGAGCTCTGAGTCCTCCCACCACAGACAGTCCTGAAAACATTCCCACACTGGCGACAGAGGCCCTCCTCAGACCAGACACAACACAAGTGGGTCCTTCAGAGTGAGTTTTCTCCTCAGTTTCTACCAGCTGTAAAGGTCTCAGCTGCCACTTATCCCCACGGCAGTTCTTGACCTAAAGGAAGGCATCCCTGCTTCACAGGCAGGTCATTCCGAAAACCACAGAGCAAATAAATGATGGGTGTGGCCACCCGACAGAGGCTTGCAGCAGAAACAAAGATGCAAGCCGACGGCTCCGACCCATGGTTCACCCCTCATACGCGTGCTGGCCTTGTGCAGAAACATTGTGTCAAGGACAAATGTTCAGAGTCAAGTGCCTGCCCACACAAATCTCAACCTGCACAACGCGCCTGACCCAACCCAGCAGTCCCCAAGGTTTCCTCCCAAATTACACTGGAAAATCACCTGGTGAGAAAAAGTTGTAAAATGATACAAAGTCAGTTTATGTAAGAGAAAGTTAAAGTGAATGGCATTTAACAGAACTAAGGCACCGTTTAGTCCTCCTCTAAACGGTGCCTTAGTTTAAGGTTCCAAAAGTACCAGGCCAACTACAAAGTTCTTCTCTCCTAGAAGTTACAAAGTCACGCTTTCAATATAAAAGCTAACATAATAAACTCACAACAACAAAACAAACTAAGCCCAAGGAGTAAACCAGCATTTTAAATTTGAAAGAGAACGGTGGAAAACAATTGTTGGCAGTCGCCAAAGCCTGTGCTGAAGAGTCCTATTTCTCAAAATTAATACCTACGTCTAAGGTAGGTTAAGCAATTTTCAATCATAGAGTGTTTAACCATTTTCCATTATTTCTTTCCAGTTTCCGTTCCATCTCTCACTCGTAGAAAACCTAATGACAGATAACAGGTGATGCTTCTGGCCAGTCACTCGTTTGATAAATATTTCTGGAATATTCACTCTGCGCCTGGCACACTGTTAATTTAAGTGTTAGGGACAGAACGGTGAGCAACGAAACCAAAAAGACACGGGCTCTGCTCTCCTGAGGCACGCCGTCCACTGAGCTCAGCCACAATAAATCCAGCCGGCAGCCGGGGAGCCAGTGTGATCTCCATTAACCGTCAGCCTGTCACAGGTAACAGATGCTGCAGACCCGCAACCATATTCAATCTTTCTCCAAAAGATAAATGTCTCTCATGTGCAAGACACTCAGCGAGGTCCACTGGGGAGATGGAAGGATTAGCAAGACGGCAAGGCCAACTTCAACGAACCCCATGGTTGTTTCAAGTGTCCAAGTGTTGTTACACGTGTTTTAAAAAGTGTTTGAGACGTTTTCCAAATGGCAAATTTCACTTGCAAAACCAACAAGAGGACTGTTAAGAAACAGACCGAGAAATAATAGAAAGTAACAAGGATTCACTATTACTCATTAGTTTACCTGATTTTCTTTTTTTAAGATTTTTTAAAATTCTATTTATTGATTTTAGAGAAAGAGGAAGAGATTTATTGTTCCACTTATTTATGTATTCATTGGTTGCTTCTTGTATATGCCCAGGGATTGAAGCTTCGATATAGGGACGACGCTATAACCAACTGATCTTAATTAATCTTTTTTTTTTTTAAGATTATATACATTTATTTTTAGAAAGAAGGGCAGACAAGGGGAAAGAGGGAGGACAACATGTGCAAGAGAAACATTGTTCGGTTGCCTCTCACACCCCCCAGCTAGGTACCTGGCTGGCAACCCAGGCACCTGCCCTGACCAGGAATCGAACCTGCGACCTTCCAGTTCACAGGCCGGCACTCAACCCACTGAGCCACACCAGCCAGGGCAAGCTTAATATGATTTTCAATGAAGATATTTAAAGTGACTTGGAAACTACCAACAAATAAACCCTTCCCCCTAGAGAAGGCAGTCAACAGCACTAAATGATGATTCATGCCTGACCTGCACCCTGAAAGAAAGATCAAGAAAAAGATAAACTTGGAGGAGGAGGGAAGAGTACAGTCCGTGAGGGCAAGTGTCAGCTTTTGTAAAGTCCCCTGGTCATTGGCCCAGCACCCCAAATGCCTTGGATTCAGCTCCCCAAATTCCCACCAGAAGTCTGGCCACTCCCACGGAACTCTCCTAAAGGGACTTCCTCTCAGCCCCATGTAGGTGCTGGCAGGGTGGTGAGCAGTGGCAGCTTGCCAGGGCGTCCTGCCTGCCCTCCGCTGGACAGAGTATCTCACCTGCAGGAGACTCCCACTTGGTGCTGACTGAAAGGGCTCCCTGGCCTGCCTCGAAAACAAAGCGCAGTGCCCTCCGAGCCCATTTCACTTGGCACTTAGGAAGAAAGGCCAGTAGGTCAGCCCCTGTGGTCACTTTAATTGGTGTGCCATTCCCGTTTGGGGTATAGGGTCGGTGGAGGGACACTTTCGGTTTGAGTGCGCACTTGGTGTCTGGTAGGTTGGGCAGGACCTGCCCCTGGGACTCTGGCTTCGGGGCCCAACCTAGGTTTAACTCTGGAGGGTCGAGGAGCACTTGCAAGGCAACCCAAGGCATCTTCAGGGGACATCTCCGGGCAGGCTGCCTGGTGCCAGGAAACCCTGGGTCACTGATAGTGTTTTCAGTAGGCCAGAGGTTATGGAATCAGTGTCCACCACCCTTGAGTTTCTGTCCCGTGGTCGGCAGATTTTGCTGTGTGTGTGCATGGCTGCATTTGCCTTATATGTAAACGTGCCAGCTACAGGAAACTCAAATGTGATCCCCAAATGCAACCCCTGGAGGTGCATTGTCCAGAAAGAGACCAAGGACCCCAGAGAGACTTCCCTGTTGTCCGACTTGCTGTAGGACTTCACTGGTTAGGGATTTCCCCTTTTGGCTGTTGCAGAGGAACAGGCTTTGAGGTTCTCTCGGTCACTTCGGTCACACTTGAAGTTTGTTTTGCCTTGGCAGGGGTGTCCAACCTTTTGGCATCTCTGGGCCACAGTGGAAGAAGAGTTGTTTGGGGCCAACGTTAAATACATCGCAACACATAACCACAAGGAAATCTCATGTTTTAAGTAAATTTACGATTTTGTGTCGGGCCACATTCATAGCCATCCTGGGATGCATGCCCCAGATTGAGAACCAGCTACTAGATGTGATTAATGAATAGAAACTAATTTTTTTTTTCCTGTACCTGTGTCATGACTAAAGCAATTTTAAAATGAAGCTTTCATGTCTCTGGTTTTGTCTGTCTGTCTGTGTGTATGTTTGTCGACCTCCGGAAGAAAATACTGAAATTGTTTTTTACGAAAAGAACTGCTCTGCTTATTTGAATTAAGCACTTAATCATTAATTTAACATACTTTTCAGGACTACATGATCTAGGAAATAACACGAGAACTGATTGAATTGTTTTAGATTTTGTCAGGGTTTACAAAAATAAGTTTATGGCTACCTCTGTTACCTACTTCTTTGGCTTTTTAATACAGAGAAACTAAAGATGTTTGGAGCTGTTAATAGAGATGTCTTATGCTGTATTAAGGAAATACTTGTTTCTAAGAATTATGAAATATTTTGCCAAGAGCCTGTATTTCTAGAGGTTGTAAAATTATTCACAAATATGAGTTTTGGTTGTCACTAAAGTTTCTAAGGGTTAAAAATTCAGAATAAAAAAAAACTGAAAAGAAGACTTTGCCTTTTACGTATTAACTGGCTAAAATTAAGTTGTTACTATAAGGGCTTTTTAAAATTAAGTTTCAGTATCACTAGTGTATTTACATAAAGCCAAAACTTAATCTTCTGTCTTCTGTATTATTGGTATGCTTATAATAAGAAATTCTAAAAGAAGACGAAGGTATACTCCTTACCATCAGGTCTTTAATTACTCAAGTCCATTGAATCACCTTACTAGAAAAACTAAAAGTTTGTTTTAACAACTCTTTCACTTTCTGCATTTGCTGGCAAAAATCTGTGATTGCCACTTTGACTAAGTGAACAACTTTAAAGTATTCTTATATACGATTTTACTTGGAAAATGTTTTAAAACTCTTGCTATGTTTCACAAACTCCCTAAGATTCAAAACTTAAGGAGAGTCATTTTCTTGACCTGTGACATTTTTAAGAGCTTCAGAGTTTTTCAGAAGGATCCCTGACATACCTCCATGACTCGTTTTCTCTTGATAAAAGGGGGAAATTAAAATAAGTGGGCCTATTTGGCATGCTAAAATTACATAGGAAACATTGCCAAACATCATGTTTGATTACAATGTTTGATTATATTTAGCATAAGATGTACATTTTTGGTAGTAGAGGGTATGGGAAAGAGAGATACACTCTCACTGAATGTCTTTAGATAAGGAAGAATGCAAAAGACATAGGTTTTATTGGTAAAGAAAGAAATAGAAAAATAATTTTTCCTAGAATGACTGTTTCAAACTGAGGAAGGATGGACAAAAATGGGAAGATCTATGTAAGTTACAGAAGGGCTGTGCATATTGCAAAAAGTGTGTGTACATTACAGGAGGTTCATGGAGGAGGGACTGTAAGATGTATGTATATGAACTCCAACCAAGGCCATTTTTAAATCTGTTGTCATTCACAGACAACTGCTGTTTTACTCTGGTGCTTTTATAAGGCAAAAATGTGTGTACAAAGATGTTTCATCTTCAGAGAGATTCATGGAGAAAACTCTAAAATACAAAAAACTTCAGGTACTCTTAACTAATCCGCGTGTAACGAAACTTAAAGGTATTCCCTCCTAGATGTTGTTTATCGACTGGTGGTGTCAGTGCCAATAAAGGCAGCAGATTTAGCACAAGCCAAATGGTTAAACACAGTATCCACGAACACCTTATGGTTATTTAATATCTTCAGCTACCTGCCCCCAGGTATTGCCTCTTGATTCAGATCTCTTCTTCAAACTGAACTCGACATTTTTGCTATTATAAATCTTTATTTTGCATAGCTCGATGGTATAAGGACACCCCTCTGATACAGGTTGCTCAATGTTTTCAAACGGCTTCACAAGCTCGCAAAATTACCATACAAGAAATTACAGGCGTTCTAGAAGACTTTTCCTTCGATGGGTATTACCATGACGTCTGCTGCAATATTAGACAGAATTGCTCTTCAAAAACATTCTATCTAAGTAAGGTGGGGTTTACTCTGTTGTTGATACCTCTTGTACTTGGATAAAACACCTCTGATAAAATAGTTAGAACTAAACATAATCCAGGCCTTGCCCTTAAAGAAACTTGACTGCAGAGCCTTACTGTGTTCTGGTGTTTTTGCTCCAATGTGGCCTAAGGTCCTTAGGGAAAGAGCAGCTTGCCCTCCCATGTGGGACGTGATGTACTGGGAATGAGCCTTTCTGCCCGCAGACACCAACAATGGCATGAAATACTCACAATAAACCACCTGATAATACAGGAACCATGATGCTTTTAATAACTGATCAGTGCCATTCTCTGATAATTGATCAGGAATGCTTTTCAAGAGAAGAGCTTGATCAAAGGAGGAAAAATATAAATAATAATATAAATGGAGCCACTTATAAAATAGATCCAGAGCTGTCATACCAGAGTAACTAACTTACACATAATGTCAACACGAGGAATTGGCCCTGGCCAGGTAGCTCAGTTGGTTAGACCGTCATCCCCAATATGCCAAGGCTGTGGGTTTGATCCCTCGTCAGGGCACATATAAGAATCAACCAATGAATGCATAGATAAGTGGAAAAACAAATCAATGTTTCTTTCTCTCTTTTCCTCTCTCCCAAAAATCAATTTTTAAAAAAGAAATAGGACATAATTGCTCAAGTGCTTTTAATTGTGGAGATGATTTGGGGGTTGCTGGGAGGAGCTCAGTAAAATTGACCCTCCCCAACGTAACTTGGGTTTCTCCTGTTCCTGGGATCCTTTGCACCTATAATCTTACTTCGAGTACTGTTACTTTCCTAATTGTTAGCCAATTAGGAAAGGTAACTGGTAGTTCAAATAAAGATGCTAATCTGATTTTGCCCACACCAAAAGATACTAAACTTCACCCACAAAATCCAGGGAATTGGGTATATTTAAAAATCTGGAACTCAGGATCTCCACAAGATTTACGGAGTCTCATATGGACAGGTCCTCATTTGGTGTTATTAACAACTCATTCTTTCCTTAAGCCACAAAATGTAGCTTCCCAGATACATCACTCTTGAGTCAAGCCTGCTTGCTACCCAGTGAGAATGAAGAACCAGGTCCCCAGTACTCCTGTGGACCCCTGTCTGATCTCAAGCTGCTACAAGATAAGTTACGTCCTGTAAGTCTTCTCTTACTCCTAAAGGTTTTTTTCTACATTCTGTCTCTTTATGTACTCCTGTTCTCAGGAACCCCAGAAGCTAGGGGATCCCAAGACTTTCATTACTCAAACAGCCAGAGAATTTCATTCCTCTAACTCAAAGACTTCCTCCATCCATGTTCAGTGGGAAGCAGTTACAGGAATATGACCCTCATGCCCACTCCCTCAAGAATGAGGAATAAAAAAAATCTCAGAGGAGAGTTCTTATATAGGACAAGGGTCTCAAAGTCTGAGCAGTTCTTACTAAAGGCTATTCTTGCTAGGTGTTAGAATACAGCATCAGATTTTGTAGATGCAGCAGTAACAAAAGAGCAAGATAGGAACCCAATTGGATGTAAAGAAGAAATCAGTATGTAATTAACCAAATCTGGACACAAGTAATGGCTGAGCCTCCCTTCCTGGAGACAAAGCTTTGGATGTGAACCCCATTTCCTTTACTTGTTGCAAGTAAATAAAAGTACCCACTGGCGACCACCTATTCTAGAAGAGAACAGCCCTAGGTGGGGAATCCTTGAGTTCCATACCAGAAAGAACTTTTAGGACGGCCAAAGTGGCTGATGGGCAGAGAGCAAGGAGAGTGTCACGTCCAATGAGGCTGTAGAAGCAATTAGTGTTCAGACCATGTAGGCCATGTTATTTTGTCCTTATCCTAAGAGCAACAGAAAGTCACGGAAGATTTTTAAGCAGGAAATGAACATGATTAGACGGGCATTTTTAAAAGAATATACTCCACAGTGTGAAAAAGTGCCTGGGAGGAGGGGACGTAGGGGACAATGGAGTATTAGGGTATAAAGCGTAGACCAGTAAGGAGACTATTGTAACAATCCATTAGAGATGACTGATTGGTCCAAGGTGGAGATGGAAAAAGAAGTGGACGGGTTACCAATATTTTTAGACAAATAAATAGGACTCAATTTGGGGAATCAGAAAAAGGAAAACACTCAATTCTTCTGGGCCTCAAGTCTTCATCTGTGAAACAGGACTGTTGAGACTCCATCTGTATAAATATCTATCTTGCAATCTGCTGTGGTAAGAATATGAAATAATATAAATATTATGAACTTAATGCAAGCCTGACACGTAATACATGCTATTTAAAAAATCACTGTTGCTATTACTATTTTCATCCCATGGAATGGCAACAACTACTAGAGGCTGAACCCCAAAAGTAGATAATAGGATTGTAGTTAAATGTTCATATCTTGCTGTGCTGAAGACATAGAACATTATCGACGAGCCACTGAGAAAACTGTTCCAAATAAACACATCCGATCTCAGTCCTCAGGAATCACTACCAAAAAGAAAGCACAGCTGGAATGATCAGTCATTCGAGAGTCCGGTAAACTGAGGCACAAGGGTAGCTACAGATTTACCTAAGGAATTAGGTGCAGAACAAGTAAATGGATGGGTGTCTTCCATTTGTGAGCTGATCCAACAGGACTAGGCCTGCATCCTGAGCCGTACGAATCTATAAACCCCAGTATCTCTGGCTCCCTTGCTGAGAAGGCCCTCTCTTGCCTTGGCTTCAGATCTCGCGTCTGCTCACCATCCAGCCAAGTCCTTCAGGTTCCCTGCCCCTAGCTACGAGTGCACGAAAGATCCCAGACTCCGGTGGCCCCACGTACCTTAGCTTCACGTTCTCGTTCCTCGGCGGTGGGAGTCCGCTTCATGCTGCCGCTACAACCTTCTTCGCCACTGCCAGTCAAGCAGAGTCTCCCGCTCTGGACCCCGCCTCCTGCATGTAGTTCTCTCTGCATCCTGCTCCCATTCACCGCTATTCTACCTCAGAGCCTCGAGAACTACTACTCCCAGAATGCACAGCGGCCAACACGCGGAGCGCCTCGGGATTTGGAGTATTAGAATTTCCCAGGTCTGAGGAGGCAGCGAGCTGGCGGACTAGGGCCTGAAGAAAACTACATTTCCCAGGAAGCAATGGGGCCTGCCACGTTTTTCCCGTGCTTCTCTTGGCCAGCGGCGTGACACGCCGTCGGCGCTATAGCAACGGTTAGCTACCCGCCGGGAGAGAGTGGCGGTGAGTACCTTGGGGGAGGAGAGGGCGCAGGAGGTGGCCGTTTTCTTACGTGCAGCACCGCCGGGGGTCGTGGGGTCTGCTCTACGGTCTGTTAGAAGGCTCTGGAGTTCTCGCGTGGAAAGTATCCCAGCATGAGACACCCCTACATCGTCAGGCCTGAACCACAGCCCGCGCCTATTACCCCCATGCTTAGCACCCATTTGAAAATTTATACCAGACCTAAACCCCACCTGATGAGAGTTGACGCTAATTGCAGAGCTTTTCCAAGTCCTTCCTCAAGCAGAAGGTTTTATAAATACAGCTCATTTGATGTGGGTTAGGAGTTGGTTACTACACCCTTGCGCCTCCCGAGGGGCCAGTTATTTATTTCTAGTGATCTGTTTATCATCTTATTACCCCATAGCCTGTTACCTGCATAAAGGCAGGGACTTTGTTTACCATTTTGGTCTCAGTGCCAGATGTTCATTTATTTGTTCAATAACCATTAATGTTGTTGTCCATCCTGTGTGAGGCGCTGTACCGGGCTAGCTGAACAGGGCAGCTGCCTATCTCAACATGCTCATTCGTAATTTACTAGTGAAGACAAACTGGTAATCAGCTAGTAAACAAACAAAATCATTTCAGATAGAGATGGTTGCTATAACAGAAATAAACTGATGAAATTGGGAGGAAGAGTACTCTAACGTGGGATGGTCAGGGAAATGACATTTGAGCTTGTTACAGAGCAACAAGGCGGGGCCTGGGTAATATACTATTACCAAAAGGAATCCCCCCGGATTCGTTAAGTCCGCCGCCAGAGGAAAGACGTCTCTCAATGCCAGAGATTCGTGAAAAGGAAAGGAAATGTTTATTTAATGCTGTACAGACTTAAAGTAGTGACCTAATGTCTTCATCAAAATCCCAAAGTCCCTTACAACACCCACAAACACACGCAGTTCTTCCTTCCCCCTTTGCCCAGTCTGGGGTACCGTATCTCAGGAAAAGAAATAGAAGTCCGTGGCTCAGGCAGCCCCTGGTTCTTCCCAGTAATCCATCTCAGCTGGTAGGCCTCCCTCGGTTCCCAGCACCATCAGCTGTGTCGCCAGGATCTCTGCTAAAGCTGGGTGGTGCTTCCCCCTTCTAAAGCTGCGGGAATCCCCACCCTGGCGAAGCCGTGAGGTTCTCTCTCTCAGGGCCACGGGAGTCCCCACTCATCCAAAACCGAGTAGTTCTTACTGTCAATGGCTGCCAAGTCTGGGTTTAAATCCCCGCACCAATCCTCCTCTGCAGCCCCATTTCCGACTCCTACAATCAGTTACACCCGCCAGCACTCTCATATCCTTCCAGCTTTACTGGGCTGCCATCTTGAGTCTGGGCAGGCATAGCCCCATGTCATGGAGCCAATCATCTCCAAGCTCCCACACAGGCGCTGTAACTCAGGGGACCTGCCCCTCCCCAGTTATGTCTGGGGTGGGGGGGAAGTTACTTCCATTACCCTGGTTCAGAGCATGGCCACAGCTATTTAACTTATCTATGTAACCAGTTAAAGGTTATATGTTAAATTACCACCCCAGAGGTTAGCTGCAAAGCTGTTGCTTTGCAAAACAGCTCTCAGTGGCCCTGTTCCATTTGTCCCTTCCCCCAACTCACCTGTGGAGGGGTGAGGACATCTTAATATTTCCTGGACACCCTGAGTTCTGGACCCCATTTCAAATCCCTATTTGGGGCTCCCCTCTTGGCTGCACCTGTTACAAGCTGAACCCCAAAGAATGAGGATCCAGCAAAGACCTTGAGCAAGGCAAAAGTACCCTGGATTTGGGGGACCTAAAGGACAGCTGTGAGCGAAGAGGGATAGCGTGAGATGGCGCTGGGGAGACGTTACAACTTTACACAGGGTTTCTCAACCTCCTTAGCATTTGGGGGCCAGATAATTGTGATTCCTATGCCCTGTAGGGTGTTTTAGCATCACCTCTGAGCTCTAGGCGCCAGTAACTCTCCCTCTTCCTGGTAATGACAATCAAAAATATGACAAGACAGTGACTTCTTAGATGAGTGATCTTGGGCAAGTTTCCTAAGCTGTGTCTCCATGACTTCGTTTGTACAGTAGGAATCGTTTGAGTAACAACCTCACCAGGATATTGTGAGATGTTTGCTTCATTCATACAAGCAGAGCACCTAGAAGAGTGCCTGGCACATTTTAGTAAGCATTCAGTAAATGTTAATACCACCACATCATGCTTGCTATTCTTATAAAAGGTACCATAAGCCTATCATGGAAAAGTTACCTTTTTACAAGGGTCCTGTGTTGAAACTTCTTGATAATTTAGTTCCTGTGGTTGACCTTTTCTATAGCACTGTTTCCAGAACTAGATGACCACTCGGGCATATATCTGTTAGCTATTTATATCCCGGCAAAATGCAGTGGTTCTCAACCCTTGATGAGTTATTATAAATGTTATGAATCCTCTCGCTCTCAAAGATACTGCATATATACACAAACATACAAGATTTTATAAACCATTTCTGGGGCCACAGACCCTGAGGGTCCATGAACACCATTTGCTCATTACAACCATTTAAGTGAGTGTCTGCTGTGTGCCCAGCTCTGTGCCAGCCTCTGAGAATACAGAGGCCAACAAAACCAATAAGCTTGTGACTTTCTTGGACTTGACATTCTAGGACCAACCTTTTGGAAATTGAGAACCTCTGCCTTAGGGTGTTTCCACTGGCAATTTGCATTTGGCTTTTAGAGTAGATTGAAATGAAAAATCTTTTTCTTTTTTTTTTTTTTTTTGCATAGCAGACTTTGCATGGACCACCCACATCCACATACATAACTAAGCTACTGTGGTGTATCTCTGTAAAGAATAGAAACTCTGAACATGCCAGAG
This sequence comes from Tonatia bakeri, assembly GCA_004024845.1. NCBI lineage: Eukaryota > Metazoa > Chordata > Mammalia > Chiroptera > Phyllostomidae > Tonatia > Tonatia bakeri. Next base: position 10,781 of record PVIA01010343.1, on the reverse strand, counting down.
TTGGCTGGACAGCCTGTGTGCTGAAGGAGCAAGCCCGGGGACCCAGGCCTCATGGCTACCAAGATAGGACACAAGAAAAACCAACCCATTTGGTGACTTTATGAAACCCCCTTTGCAACACTTGAAAGTACCCACTCATTTGTGCATCAGGCTGAAGATTAATATTCAAGTAGCATTGGCGCCCCAGGCAAATGTGCTAAATGCTCTTCATTTCCCCTGTCACATACCCTTAGTCACTCTGTGAGACGGTATTTCTTTTTCCATTATTGACTTAAGGAACTGAAACTCAGGGAGATTAGGCGACTCAACCAGCTACTGAGTAATAGAACAACCCTTTGAATCAAGTCCCTGACTTGAGTTTTTCCAAAATTATCTGCTTTCCTTTGGGGATAGAGAAAGGGATGGTGGATGGAGAGGAGGTGTCTCTAAATTTAGGGGAGTTTGTGTTTGTTTCAGATAGAGGAATAGGAGGAAGAGAAAAGGAAGAATGATAATCTTACCTCATTTCCTAAGCAAGCCATAGGAAATACACTGTTGAAAGGAACACTGTCTCCATAATTCAATGTAGTATTACTTTTAAAACAGCTTTCATCTTCTTCAGGCTGCACATGTGGGCAATAAGATGTCCATTAAAGTTATAGTTCCTTATTCATTTTATTTGGTTCATTCCATTGCATAGTTAATGTTAGAAGTTGGAGAGGTTTTATTTGAACTTTCTTTTCTCCGCAGCTAGGCCATGTCTGGCCCCACCGATGAGACTGCAGGAGACCTGCCTGTGAGGGATCTAGGTCCGGACCTCTTCGGAGCAGGGGGGTTGCAAGGTACGGCCAGCTGTTGTTTATTACGGTTATGAACTTTGATCAGTAACTTCTTTACTTTTAATTTAAAGTATTTTTGATATGTATACAAATGAAGCCACTTAAGTAACTATATAGCTCTCAGTTGGCCCCAACGAGAGGACGGAGAGTGTAGAACAACATATGGTATTTTACCGCATGCGTCAAGTATCAACAGCTCATAGAAGATGTAAAGTCCCCCTCTGTTCCGATAAAGGATTGTTATAAATCATCTTTTTAAAATTCCACACATCAGTAGAAACTACAGAGAGAGTATCAAGCCTCCAAAACGAATTGCCTGGCTTACATCACATTCACCATTAAAATGTTGCTTTATGTTTAAATTTTGTATGGGAGGAAATGCCATATTTAAATTTTTTTTTTGTCTTTTCAATAGAGTCTCTCAAAATGGTTTGTTTATCCAAGTGATACTGACTTTGATTTATGAAATTAACATGCATTCAAGGTTTTCTTTATCCTTTTATAGTTAGTGGTTGCTCTCGATCTAAAGAGCATTTTCAAATTAGTAAAGGAAAGCACAGCTTAAAGGAACAATTTCGAGTGCCAGGCTGTGTTTTCCGTTGTGCGGCCGGGTGTCAGCCACGCAGCTGTGCCGCGGGCTGGTCGCGGAGAAGGCGGCAGGCGACGTGGAGCAGCCCACGCAGGCGTCTCCATATTCCCGAGTCCCCGACCAGCACAAGCGGTCGCCCCGAACTACCTGCGTACAAGCTTTGCGTTACATTGTTAGCAGAGTGTCTGGTGATTCACATACAAGTAGACTTCAAGTTTGCAAAGCTGTTTGTTGGGATTTGACACTCTAAGTTCAGTTGTCACCCTCAGTCACCCACCAAAGGGCTTTAATCTTGGTCTGTTTGCTCTTTGTTTCTTTTGGAGGGTCGTTGAAAATTGACTAACTGCACAGTGATGTGGAAAATGCCAAACTTAAGCCTATATAAAAAATATTACACGCACATGCTAAAAGGTTTAACAGTTCTTTTTAAATACTTAAGACAGATTATAAATAATTTGTGAAGGGTTTTTTCTCATTTGGTCTTACAAATTTTATAGTTTTTTTTTAATTTTAATTGTTGTTCAAGTATAGTTTTCTGCCTTTTACTCCCATCCCAACCCACCCCCCTATAGTTTATTTTCTGTAACCCAACACCCATAGCTTAGAAAAATATTCTTAATCATATTATGTTTACTAGATTATCGTTATCACTTTGTTAAAAAAATACTTTTAATTTAGTTTTATTTTTTCAACATATAGCATATAAATCAAAAAGCCTTTATTGAATCAAAGTTCCAGCTTACATCTTTGAATACATTTTTTTGGTGGATACTATTACTGTTTGGATCCTTTCGCATTGCATATATAGTCTTAATAGCAAAGGTTTTTATTCTCACCTCCAATCAGCAGTGCGAACAATGCTGTAATATTTTCTAAAGCAATCTTGAGCGTAGGTCACAAAGGAAAAAAATCTGAGATGAGTGCAGCAGATTTTATAGTAATATTAACAGTTATCATTTTTAGAGACTATTTTAAGTAACCCCACTATTCATGACCTTGGGATTTTTGCAGGAACTCCATCAACACGAACGATGAAGTCTCACCAGGCTGTGTCACGGATCAGTCGTGAGGAACTGGAAGACAGATTTTTGCGTTTGCATGATGAGAACATTTTACTTAAACAGCATGCCCGCAAGCAAGAGGATAAAATTAAAAGGTTATGATAAAAAGCTTTAAGCTTTTTTTCCTGACTCTGTAAAGTTTAGAGGATTTGCTTTTTTATAAACTTAATTGAAAACTCCACCTTGAATCCTTTTTGTAGCAAGGCAGGTTGTAAATAAATACAATTTTTAAAAATGGAAACTCTTACAAACTAGAATAATAAACCAAAAAGATTATGAGTGTTTACTATGCCTGCAGTTGATATTTGAAAGGAAGAGCTAATAGTGCCTGAGTGTATTATATCTATAAATAACTTCAGGTTTAATATTTATAGTTTAATAAGCAAATGGCCAAAGCATCTGTTTTTTAAATGCCTTGATTTTAAAATGAAAGTTTAAAAAAGTAATTATCTATTTTAATGTGTTAAAATGCCTGTGTCCTTAAAATTTAGGGTTTACTAATGAAAACATTACTTCAGTATCTGGAACATACTTAACTTTGCTTGAGTTAGTCTAGATTTTGTATTTATTTCCGAGTCTCGGCTGTTTCTGAAGACACGGTGTCACTTTTGATATGCATGCAAACATTACTGCAGAGAAAATTTCTTAAGAGTAGATATTCTTTCATTCTTTCTTGTTCAGAAGCACGGCGAGTGTCTTCCCAGTGGGTAGCGTTGGAAATGAAAAAGTGCTTTCCCGTGTGGAAGCGTGAACAGGCCTGGATTCGTTCACATTCTAGGTTCAGTGGAAAGGTCGGCCAGCCAGGAAAGAAGATGGGGTGCTTTCCTGCGTAGAATTTATTGTGCGGGGTGGTTTCGGTTCAGTCTCCCCTCTGGGCTTTGTGTCCATGCCCTGCTGACCTGCTGTGTGCCAGGCTTTCACTTCGAGTCGGGTCTTTGAGCCACGATGACGTCTTTTCTCAGGACGCGTGACTCACTCGCCTGGTTCCCTTTCTGACCAGTGACACACACACGCCAGCCTGTCAGAATGAGGAATTTGGTCTGTCACCACCAAACGGTTGTTTTTTCTTTGCAAGCGTAATGGGTCAGTAAAAGGATTGAATTCACAACCTTGACCTCATTAGTAATTTGTCCTAGCCAGGAAATACCGAACAACTGAATAACGAGCCGCGTAGTTTCAGGGGAGAGGCCTGGGCTGGGAGTCAAGTCCTACGCACGTGTTGTCCTTCTCTCTCTGCCTCTGGCGTGTGGTGTGTCCCAGCCATCACCCCCCTGGGATTTTATGCTGCTCAGACCTGAGGGTGGTGATCTCAGGCCCGTTGTGACCCAGAGCTCTAAGTTCCTTCTCACTGTCACACCACTGGCACTGCCTGCAAACCCAGGTAAAACTGCCTTTCAATGTGTCCCTCAGATGTAACTAGTGTCACTTTAGTATAAATGTAGAAATGATGAACCACCTTTTCAAGTAAGGACTCAAACTTTCCCCGATCACTTATGATTCATTAACGTCACAAAATAAGCAAATGACAATTATTCCTGTTACTGGAGAAAGAGATGTAATCTGAGGCGTCTTGTCAAAGTTTACTTGAACATCTTGGAAGGAATTGAAAGCCGGTCTATCATGCACTACTTTTTCATAGTAAATCTGTCTTTTGTTCGTCTGCTGTTTGTTTGGTTTTACTTTGTGTCCTTCCTTTGCATGTGATCCCATCTCTGCCAGTCTCTCTGTCACAGGTATTCAGGCTGGCATCTCACTTAGATGGCTGCCATGTTTCTAGGGATAAGCCACTGGGTGGGGCTCAGGACCCCGAACCCGGAAAGGGCTGTGAAGAGCGTGTGGCTCGTAGGGCTGTAATACCTGCCCAGATTTCCCGATGATATATCATTCTCTGGATTAGGTGGAAAAGGAACTAATCCATTGATTATTTTACTAGGGTGTTTGTGGTACTCTTGGATCTTGGTTTTTATTATCCTGGATCCCTTATAAAGCATGTTTAATGGATGTGCCTCAAGGGAAAGAGAAAACAATCTTAACTGATTATGTTCTGCGTAGCTCTCCCTGGTGCCACACGCTGTAGGCCGAGCAGCCCGAAGTGCAGATGGACATGTATTACTACTGCTTTTACAGAGGACTCTGCTGAGGGCAAAAGAAGGTTGTTCTATGACATCCCAAAGCTATTAAGGACTTTTTTTATTTCACTTTTGTTCTCCTAAGTAAAAGCTTCTGTCCATAGCCATGCTAAAATAAAGCAAACCCCATTTAAAGAAAAATGAAGTGAGTTTTTATTTTCAATCTCCTGTCTGGGTCTTTATAAAAATAGATTCACTATAAACTAGAGTCAGCTATTGAAGATGTGCGACCAATTTTGTAAAGTCTTGAACTTGTGTCTCTCATCAAAGCCACCTTTTCTTTCTTGTCCTGCCAAGATTTTTCCATTCACTGTCAGGCGTGCTTTCTGTGCATGTATATTACATCACCCCCATGTGCCCTTTCTGTCTTTTGTTCTGTCGAACCAGTTTTTATCAGAGCTTGAAAGAGTCAAAGGTATAAACTCCTGAGATGTCAAAAGCACAATTTATGCATAAACCTAAAGGTAGCACTAAAATAATACTTTCTGCCTCTAATTATTTTCTACCATTAAACATACATGTTTCTTGAGCAGTAAGCAACAGTTAATGCCACATTTTGGTTTCTTTTGAATTTTTCATTGGGTTTTTTATATGGGTGTATCTATGCCTTCTAACGCTTTTATATTTGTCATATGTCTTAATCCTAGAGAAACTGAAAACAATATATCACCTAAATGCTGCATAGTCTTAACACACTTTTCAAAAGTTTTAACTCACTGTGGCTTGCAGATATAACCCACCACATCCACAATCTGTAGCTACATTTAAGTGCATACAGCATTCCTACATAAGGTCATGCGTTAAAAATTGCATTTGAGGAACATATGGAGTAAATATGTGTCCTCTCTTTACTAACCTTAAATGATAAGCCTTAGGAAACTGTTATTTGTCAGTGCTATAAAGCAGATTGTTGCCCAGTGGTTTCAATTATCATCAAAGGGTTCTTCACAGGCAGTAATAGTTACATCAAAACCTGAAATTTATTATTCAGGTTCTGCACTGAAGTCTTCACAGTGATTATGTTCCTTTCAACAGAATGCATTTTATGCTGACTTCTCACATTCCTTTTCATCTTTTTATTATTTCCCTAGAATGGCCACCAAGTTAATACGGCTAGTTAATGACAAGAAAAGGTACGAGCGGGCTGGTGGCGGCCCCCAGCGGCTGGGACGAGATGTGGAAATGGAGGAAATGATGGAGCAGCTGCAAGAGAAAGTTCGCGAGCTTGAAAGACAAAATGAAGTCCTCAAAAACAGACTGATTGCGGCCAAACAGCAACTTCAAATCCAGGGCTACAGGCAGACTCCTTACAATTATGTGCAGTCTCGTGTGAACACTGGGCGTAGAAAAGCGAGTGAAAATGCAGGCTCACAGGACTGCCCCAGGAAAGGTAAAATAAAGCTTCCATGAATCCTCAACTTAAGTCTTTTAATAGGTCATTTTACACACACACAGAGTTTTGTTTCGGTATGATTCATGTTTTTAAGTTCCTTTAGAAAGAAAAATCATTTTTGGACTTGGTTGTTGATAAAATCTTTAATATTATCATGAAGACCATTTTACTTAAGAATCACCGCACTCTCAGATTTGTTCAGTGAAACACTGAACATCACTATTCACTCTAACGCATGGGAGACGCGCGTGAAACTACGTAAAATGTGAGTTGCTTGGTTCGAGTTGGTCTTTTGTATCACAGAGGCAAACCCCCTGGATGCAGGCAGATGGGGAGACCAGCTAGTTTGCTTACACACAAGCACACTCAAGTTCTTCATCGAAAGACCTTTGATAAAGTGTGCAGAGCTGTGCGGGGCTTTCCCGCTGTGAGGAGATGCGTGAGAGGGAAATGTGCACAGATGTAGGAGTGTAAAAAGCTGGGTTCGTGCTCTTCTGCTTACTATCTGGGGACTTTGGACGAGTCTTCTCATCATTCTGAACTTGAGCGGTCTTTACATGTAAAATAAAAGCACTTAATCAAGTGATCATTAAGGGTGTCTTCCATCTTGAAAAATTATTATAGCCCCATCACTTTCTTGATTTTGAAAATGAATCCCCTAAAACCTACCCAGGTTATAAAACAATTCCATTGCATAGACAAGATGCATTATAGAAAGACCCAAATATTTCCAAAAAAGTTCCAATTCTCTCCACCCACAGACAAACAACATTTATAATGAAGCAAAAAAATCAGGAAATATTTTAGGTAACACATTTTTTATTTCAACTACTAGGAAAGGAAATAAAATTTTAGCTCTAATTGCCTTTTATTTGGAATATGCTTTACATAAAGACCAAACATTTTTAGGGACATAAAAAATGTTGTAAACTTTCATTTCAATTCATTGACAAAGAAAAAAACAGCATAGGGTCAGAAAGGGAGATAAATTTGTTCTATTTTTTCTTGAAGCCAAAATGTTAACACTTTATTCCCTAGACAGTGCCCCTTTGAAGTCAGGGAGGCTTCCACACGCAGGCCGGAGGCAGCCACAGCATGAGAGAGCTGGGCTGCCCCTCGCCACATGAGACTGGCAGTGGGCTGGATGTCACTGAAGGAGCCACAGTGAATCATGAAGCAGAAAATGCATTCTGCCACTGACTGACCTTTTACGTGGAAGAGAGCACTTGAACTCTGAGGGCCCCATTTTCCCCTCTGTGCAATGGAGCTGTAACTCCAGATTAGAAAAAAGGTTAGGGGATGGTAGCTCCACAACAATGGGTTCACCTTTAATAAGTCCCTTATCCTCTCTGCCCCTCAGTTTTGTCCTCAGTGACTGCACTGGGGCAAGCTGATCTCCAAGGGCTGCAGGTCTTTTGGACTAACACAGCGCCCAGAGTCTAGATCAATGCAGCAAGTTAATCTCGTGCCATGAACTGCTATTTAAATTGAAGGATTCAATGGGGTTTTTTCCCTGTAAGAGAAAAAAAGAGCCACAGAGCAGCAGTCTTTAAAATATGATTCTGTAGCTTGAATTTCTCCTCGTGTTTACACTCGGTAATTCAGACCTTTTCACTGTTTGGTGCAGAGCCCAAGACGGGAACTGCACAAAGCATTAAATTGTGATGAATATACTTTCTTAACTACTCTCTTTCTGAGTACACTGGAAGCATCATTACCAAGGTTGTTACCATAGTAATCCTATTAGACTCTTTGAGACCACCTTTGAGGCTGGGATTAGGCCAGACTTGTCAGAAATAGTGCAGCCTGGGGTGGCGGGGTAAGAACTCCAGACCCTGTCTGACCACATCAGCCTTCCCCGCAAGCCTCTGTACAAATATTATCATTTTCTACTTAAGCCTTGTCGGGGTAAGGGATGAAAGTAGCAGCTCACAGTGATTGTTGCAATGTAGAAACAGTTCTTGTGGTGAAGAACAAACATTTTTATGAAGTATATGTGTTTGAAAAGATAACCATTGACAACTCACAGTGAGACCATAGTTTTCAGATATATTTTAAATATAAATAGGTTTTTTAAATTCCACTATTGGTGTGCAGTTTTTCCATGATTTATGTAGGAAATGCTTCAGAATCAGCATTACTGCCAAAGGACTATAACTGGCGTCTTTTAACAGTGAACTATTGTAACGTTTCAGGCAGAGCGCTTTCTGTCCCTCCGTTTAGATATTCGCAAAAGATGGGGAACACTTTGAAAATAGCACAGAATAGTGCCGTTATCCTAATTAAAATTGTCGTTCTTAAAAAGGAAACATTTCTAAGGAGACTGAACTTTTTCTGTACCTTTATATCTGGGACTATGTGCCATTAAAAACTAAATGGTAAAAACTAAGGTAAAACTAATTTACCTTAAACTCTAATAATTCTTGTTAATACCCACCTAAACTCTAATAATTTAATTATTCTCTAAATGTAAGCTAATCCATATAGTTAAAAGTATGTCTCATTTTTATCAATGGGACCAGGCTTATGAAATTGCATGTAACTATTTTTATAAGAAAAGTTGTATTTTAAGTGCAGCAGCAAAATGTTCTATTTAAAGGAATCCTATTGATGATCTCTCCTCAAATCACCTTTGTTTGTACATGAATTTGATTGTTGAGGTGGAATAAACCAAAGTACAGGTAACATTTATCAAAAATACTAAGAAAAATCAAGTTTTTGAAACTTTTTTTTTCATGCTTCAGTTTATATTGTAAAGACCTGAATTGAAGACTTTGGTCCATTCAGAAATTATGTCAGGAGGTCAAACTCTAAATCCAATCAGATTGCCTCTAGTTAACCTCGTTTCCATGGGGGAATCTGTTAAATGGGCCACACCTGCCGCTGTGTTCCATTTAATGCCGACGGACGGCTGAGGCCTCACAGTCCCTTTGGCAGGGCGTCTCTGATTCTCTGTACCACAGAGCACAGATCTCTGAGCACCTGAGAAATCATATTACCTCACCCATTTCCTTATGATGCCGGATCAAGCAAGGGTCCTCTTTTCTCACCTCTGTAATCTTGCTGATTCATTTTTAGGTATTAGATTCCAAGACACAGATGTGGACCCACCTATGCTGACAAAACACGGCAGCAGCTTCCTGGAGGAAGCCAGAGGAGAAATAAGACACTTGTATGTATTCTCTCTGCGGTCATTTCGGACCTCTGTGTATTGATCATGTCTTATTCTGTTTTGTTTTCTTTCTTCTCTCTTCTTTATTTTAAACAAAAGCAGTTTACATGCAAGTAATTTGCTCCACCAAATTACAGCTACATCTGCGGCATAAGAACACATTATTAAATGTGTTTCCATTAAAATGAGGAGAATGAACAGTTTAACCAACTGCATCGACGGAAGTGTTTGTAGAAAGGTCCTTTATTTTAATTTTCCCCTGCAAAGGAATGGGATCAAGTCCACACATTTAGCATAGTATGAGCCTGAGAGGCAACATTTTCATTCTCAGACAAATTGCAGGTAATTTTTTTTAAATCCTGAATTAATTAGCCTTTTTGTGGTTAAAAATATTTGGAAGAAGTGGCTTAAAAGTTTGGAGCTATCAAATACATATGGATTTCAGATTTTGTTTCACTGTGATTCTACAGTACTGCATTCTTCATCATACTATAGTTTCAGAAAAGTTACTTCTGCCACGTTTAGCTTACTTTCCAGTTAATCAAAGCCTCATGCTTTCAGTGTCTGTGAGTCACACATGAAGATAAGGTTCCGCCTTATCTACAGGCCTTCACCTGGAGCCTCAGAAAGGACCAGTTCTGAGTGAGGAACGAGGATTGTGCTTGAGGTAGTTGCTTAAGAGATGTATGGGCTTTTTTCTTTTTCTTTTGAATACTTTGAATACCAGATGTAGCGACGATTATACTGTGAGAGAGAAAAACCAAAAGGCTACACCTAATCTCGTTACCCTGTTCATTAGCTGAAACGCCAGGGTCACGCGCCTGCTTCCTGAGACCCCTTACACTGGGGTGCTGCCAGACAAGGCGGAGATGGGCCTGTGCTAGAGGCCGTGCAGCAGTGCTTCGCAGGTTCCCTGCCCTCTCTCTCCGCAGTGTTCGTGTGGGTAGTGCGGGGAGACCCGCATATGACAGAACAAAGGCATAGAAATTAGCCGAAGGTGGACCGAGTGTGGAGCACGTAGTAGGTGAGCAGTAAACGCTTCATGAACGGAATCTAACCTCCGGTGTCCTCGCCTAGGACATCGTCTTACATAAAAGGCACCTGGAATTGCTCCCCGCGTGCCTGCAGACCATCACCTTTGAACTGCTGCTGTTTTCCTCTGTGCAGAGGCACTTAGCTAAAATTTTGGACCTTTGCTTTCCCTCTATCCTGAAGAACTGTCTGCACTGACCTCAAATGCTGCAGACGCTGCTGCTTCGACAGCGCGCTCACTGGAGGCCCTTTGTTTCAGGGAGGCTGTCGTCCGGTCCCAGAGGGGCCGGGTGGAAGAGCTGGAGCGGCTGGCGGGCGGCCTGGAGACTCAGCTGCGGGGGAAAGAGAATGAACTCGAGTTATCTCTGCTTCAGCTCCGGGAACAGCAGGCTGCGGGTCAAAGGTGTGTTAGAGCAGAGATCTCGCTTCGATAAGGTCAGAATTTGTTTAAAATGCTTTATCACGTGTCACAGAAGGATCAGTCTAGTCTACTTAAAAATCATGTTTTTACTTCTCATTCTCCGCATGAGCCTGCTCCAGACCCACTAACTGCCCTCCGCTCGGGTCTGAGGGCAGCCCCTCTGCTG
>PVIA01010342.1:0-52607 GCA_004024845.1 Tonatia bakeri | reverse complement strand
CCAAGCCCTTACTATATGAAATGTTAAAGGGAATTAACTAAGAAAAAGAAGATTAAAAATATGAACAGTAAAAAAAAAAGTCATCAAATGGAGGGTTAGCAACAGGGAAGTAGGAGGAGGAGGGAGGGGGAAAAGATATAGAGAATAAGTAGCAAAGACAGTAGGTAAAAAATAGACGGGGGGAGGTAAGAATAGTATGGGACATGTAGACACTAAAGAACTTAAGACACATGGACATGAACTAAAGGGGGGAATGTGGGTGGGAGGGGATGGGCAGGGTGGTGGGGAGTGAAGGGTAAAAGTGGGCCAACTGTAATAGCATAATCAATAAAATAAAGAATTAAAAAAAAGAACATGAATCAAAAAAAAGATTAATGTATAGGCATTAGTGTCTACATGTGTTTTCATTTCTCTTAAGTAAATATCTGGGAGTGGCACATAAGTATATGATGAATTGTACAAGAAACTGCCCAACTTTCTTTCAGTGTGGCTGTACCTTTTTACATTCCCACTAGCAATGGTTAGAGTTCCCATTGTTCCATGTTCTCACCAAAACTGGGTATCATCAGTCTTTTTAATTTCAACCATTATACTGTGTGCATAGACCATAGAGTTACCTCATTGTGGTTTTTTAAAATTCTTTATTCTATTGATTATGCTATTACAGTTGTCCTATTTTCCCCCTTCACTCCCCTCCACCCTGCCCATCCCCTCCCACCTACATTCCCCCCTTTAGTTCATGTCCATGTGTCATAAGCTCTTTAATGTCTACATTTCCCATACTATTCTTACCCTCCCCCTGTCTATTTTCTAACTATTGTCTATAATACTTATTCTCTATATCTTTTCCCCGTCTCTCCTCCTCCCACTTCCCTGTTGCTAACCCTCCATTTGATGACTTTTTTTTTTACTGTTCATATTTTTAATCTTCTTTTTCTTAGGTAAGTCCCTTTAACATTTCATATAATAAGGGCTTGCTGCTGATGAACTCCTTTAACTTGACCTTGTCTGAGAAGCACTTTATCTGCCCTTCCATTCTAAATGAAAGCTTTGCTGGATAGAGCAATCTGGGATGTAGGCCCTTGCCTTTCATGACTTGGAATACTTCTTTCCAGCCCCTTCTTGCCTGCAAGGTCTCTTTTGAGAAATCAGCTGACAGTCTGATGGGAACTCCTTTGTAGATTACTGTCTCCTTGTCTCTTGCTGCTTCTAGGATTCTCTCCTTCATTTTTACCTTAGCTAATGTAATTAGGATGTGCCTTGGTGTGTTCCTCCTTGGGTCCAACCTCTTTGGGATTCTCTGAGTATCCTGGACTTCCTGGAAGTCTATTTCCCTTGCCAGATTGGGGAAGTTCTCCTTTATTATTTGTTCAAATAAGTTTTCAGTTTGTTGCTCTTCCTCTTCCCCTTCTGGTACCCCTATAATTGAGATGTTACAACGTTTAAAGGTGTCATGGAGGTCCCTAAGCCTCTCCTCATTTTTTTGAATTCTTGTTTCTTCATTCTGTTCTGATTGGATGTTTATTTCTTCCTTCTGGTCCACTCCATTGCTTTGAGTCCTAGTTTTCTTCCCCTCACTATTGGTTCCCTGTGTGTTTTCCTTCATTTCTCTTATCATAGCCTACATCTGTTTATCTAATTTATGACTGAAGTCAACCAATTCTGTGAGCATCCTGATCACCAGTGCTTTGAACTGTGCATCTGATAGGTTAGCTATTTCTCGGTCACTTAAAAAAATTGGCTCTGGGGATTTTAATTCTGTTTGAGCCATCTTTTTTATTTTCCTTTGATCTGGTTGCAGGTGTTACGTACGGGCGGCGGAGCCTTAAGTATTTACCAGGGCAGGGCACCGCGGCAGAGCCTTAGGTGTTTACCAGGGCAGGGCACCCCAGTCGCTGGGTTGTGACGTTGTATGTGGGGGCGGGTCTGAGAAGGAGCAATGGTGCCTGCTCTGCTCTCTCTAGGACCTCAGTCCCCCTTGCTGCCTCCCACGAGCAAACTGGGCCCTTCTGGTGCTGGCTCCCGGGCAGGTGGGCTTGTGTACTTTTTCGGATTCTGTGGGTTTCCCCAAGCAGTCCTCTGTGAGGCTGAAAGAATCTCCCGGCCTCAGCTCCCACAGGTGTTTTCAGTCGGTGCTCTTAGGTTTTGTTTCCTGGCGCTGGGTCCCTGGGTTGCGCGGTCTGTGTTGGTCTGTGTCTCTGCCTGTTTTCGCTTAGTTTGTCTGCGCACGAATGTGTGGCTGTGGCCAGCCAGCTGCCTTGTGCCCCTCACTGGGTCTGCTTGTTGCCTCCCGCGCCCAGGGTCTGCCACGGTCCGCCAACTGCCGTCTGCGCTCTGCGCGCCCGTGTCTGCCAGCCAGCGCTCTTTCCTGCCGGGACCCCTCAACCCCTCTCCATAGGCCTCCGACTCTGCCCCTCTTTACTGGCCTGGCTGTATGGTAGTCTGACTTCTGGTGAGTTCATTTCTCTCTGTTCTGGTTGTTTCTTGTTTCTCCATTTTTGTTGTCCATAGTTTTGGTGGCGCAAGGAGGCACATTGCGACTACCTATGCCTCCATCTTGGCCGGAAGCAGAAACTCCCCTCATTGTGGTTTTTATTTGCATTTCTCTAATGACTAATAATTTTAACCATCTTTTTGCGAACTTCTTTCTCATTCATTTATATTTTATGAAGTATCTCCTCAAATAGTTTGCCCATTTTAATTGCTCTGTTTAATCTTCTTTTGAGTTGTGTTCTTATATACATTGATTATAAGCACTTTATAAGATATATATTTCCCAACTCTTCCAGTCTATGGCCTGACTTTTCAATTTCTTAATAGTGTCTTTTGAATAGTAAAGTGTTGTTTTTGATGTGATCCATTTTATCAATATTTTTTATTTCCTGTTTTTTCCTTTTCTGTATTTTATCAAATAAATCTTTGTGTAGCCCAAGCTCACAAAGATTTTCTACTGAAATGAATTTCAAGTGGCAATGTCATCTAGCAGTTTTTTTTTCTTTCAGTTTCTCTAACCCCTTAACAGTAAATTTAGAAACAAATTCTCCTCCACTAGTAAGATGTACTAATCCTTTGGCCAGCAAATAAATAGTTGTAATAATGATGGCAAATTGATGCTTTTTTTTATTCTCACCTGTGAACATGCTTATTGATTTTAAAGAGAGAGGAAGGGAGGGAGATAATGAGGGGGAGAAACATCAATCAGTTCCTCTCGTACATGCCCTAACTGGGGACTGAACCCACAACATAGACATGTGCCCTGACAGAGAATCAAACCCGTGACCTTTCAGTTTATGGGACCAAGCCACACTGGCCAGGGCAAAATGATTCTTTAGTTACCATAAATTCTCATGCATTGGCTTCAGTGAACTACTTGTTATTCACACTCAGTTTGGGTGGTCCCTAAAACAAACCCTGAAATAAAGACCAGAATTAAGGCAGTGGTATGCTGGTAACTATGTTTTTCTCTTAAGGGAAGACCTATTTTGAAGCATTTGCAGATTTCCATAGTGCAGAAATCCACATCATGACCAATCTTAAGTTATCAGTACTCAGTGTACTTGCACATTTCCTGAAAAATTAATAATTGGTCCTTATGAGTCTATTCGAGCTGCACCAGCACACCACCAGGTGCAGAAGGTTTATTTGAGGTCATGCCCAGGAAGCAGACTTGAGGGGCAAACAAGATAGGTAGAGGAGGGGAACCAACAAAGGGGCCATTAAAGAGCCTGTTCACATTGTGAACAACTGGGACTCAACCCATTGACAACAGTGTAGACCCCAACTTACAATTGTCCCTGTGAGGGCTGAGCAGGCTAGTTATTGATTCACTGACAACTACTCTCTCTTTGGTTGTTGATTGTTTCTGGGTTGTTGAAACCTAGACACTTTCAGGCTGCTCTGCGCATGGCCTGAAGAAAGTTCTCTAGCACTGGAGGATTCCTTAGGCAGAAAGTGAGAGTCAGAGGTGAACTGGGAAACTGTCCTGAGAAGGAAGCTACCAGTGTGTCTTAAGTTGTCTATTGCTAGAAGTGAGCCAAGGGGCATCCACAGCTTGTGCTCCACATATCACATACTTTTTCTAAACACTGGCTTCACAGTAGTCAACCACACTTCCCACTAGGTCCACGATCAAAGGCACAATTCCCTGTGTGGTACAAACTTGATAATAAAATGTAACTGAAAAGAAGTACCTTCGGTGTCAATTTGGTAATTCTTTATTGGCTTTTGTCAGTGAATTTAAAGTACCTACCATAGGAGCTCCAGTGTTGCAATCTTTTAGCACATTTAGCACGTGGTACTTATAAAGTCCCTACCGTACCAGATGCAGTGACATTGGCATTCCAATAGGAGCCGAAACGTTTATTCTTCTGTTAGTTGGTATGTTTTCTTTAGAAAGTGAAAAGGGAAGTTACTTCTTTGTCAGTTCTTAAAAAGGCAGGTAATATAAGTATCAGTAATAGAATTCAATCAAATATTTCCTCATCAGACCATTTAATTGGAGTTATATATATGGAAGGAGGGGTTGTCTTACAAATCAATAGACAAGTTGTATTCAAATATTTCATCTTCAGACTGTCTCTCTTGTGGTAGCATTTTGAGCTTGAAAAGCCATCTGCATTCCTGAGGTTAGCCCACTGATCTACCCTTGTTGAATGTCTGACCTAATGTTTCTGTGGTTATGTAGATCAAAGAAAATCTTATCATGACAGAAAATAGGATGTTTTCTTACATGCAAAAGTCCAATCTTTCTTGGGTCAAAAAGAAATTGGCCATGGTTCTGTCTTCTCCATGGGGGAATCTTCCCACAGACAGGGAACAGATGGTTCTACATTTAGACACCATCTGCTTTTCAGTTGTAATTAACATTGGATCCAGGGGAGGGTTGAATTTTATCATTGCGTTGGCCATCCCTGTTGACTTCTGGGGAATCCTAAATCTCATGTGTTTGTTGGAATGTGAAACTTGGGTTGGGTTTCTTTGGATGGGCAACAGCTCTAATGAGACAAGAGGAGAAAAGGAAATCAGGCTCATTAGCAAACCATTATTGTGTGATAGTTTCCATACAGTGTGGCCCCCACAGATACAGTCAAAGAGAGGAATAAGCCTGTTAATTTTTTTCTTCTGTTTTTGTAAAGACAAAATATGAATGATTCTCTAAGTCTATTTCAATTCAGTTCGTTCCACCTTTCTAACAAGTTGATTAAAGTAATATTGACCCTAGGAACAATATCATTCAGCATTTATTGAATGTTTGCAACAGTCCAGTTATTATGCTAAAAATTTTGTATGTATTATCTAGTTTTGAAACAACCATATCTGGTAAAAACTATTCTTTTTCCCATTTTATAGGCAAGGAAAATTGAAGGTTTAATGAGCTTAAATACTCACCTTGGGTCACACTGCTGAGATAAGGACCAGGCAATACAATTCCTGCTTTGTAACCACAGTTCATCTCAGCTTCCACTAACTTATTTACACTGGGGGAGAGCAGGAGTAATCAATTGGAAAATTTTTTTTTCTTCTTAATCCTCACCCAAGGGTATGTTTTTATTGATTTTAAAGAAAGAGAAATGGAGGGAGGAAGGAAAGGAGAGAGGGAGAAAGAGAGAGAGAGAGAAACATCAGTGTGATAGAGAAACACCAATCGGTTGCCTCCCATACACATCCCAACTGGGAACCAAACCTTCTATCTTTTGGTGTATAGGATGATGCTCCAGTCAACTGAGCCATCCAACCAGGGCTCAACCGGCAAATTTCTCCCATTCCTGTTTTTTAAGTTGCAGAAGAGAACAGGAGAAACGAGATATCACTGTTCCCCAGTCCCTTTATAATTTCAAGGGAATTTATTTCCCTTTTGCTTCAGTGTGCTTTACCCCATGCTTTTGGATCATCTCCCATGTTATTTGCAACTCAGCTTCTTTTTCTGAGCCTTGGAGGAGGTAAGTGAAAGCATGATTAAATTTTAGCTCTCTGCCTTAGAGCCACAGTTCCTAACACTGGTGTCAGCATCTACATACTGTAGCAAAAATCGGGCCTCCTTATTTTCAGTGACACTATTGCTCCAAAACCAGAGAAAATTTTTGTAGGTGGTCTGAGAGCATATCTGTCTTAAGACCTGATTGCCTTTTAAGAGCACACCAGGTGAACAGAACTCAAGAACATCCCAAGACCAGTAGTCATTTGTACTGTTGTCCAGGTACAAAGGATTCCTTGGAATATCCCTAAACATCAAGCCAGTCTGCATCAGCCAGAGGGAAAGGAGCCCATGGGCCCAGCTAAGCTAATGGACAAGAGAGGTTTTGAACCTCCTAGTTAAAAAGTCCATAGTAATCATCTGGTAATTATTTAAATGGATTGTCATTGAAACGTAAAGTTGTAAGCACTGTAATATGAAGCTTTGGTCTGTCTTTGTTAACTGCACTAGATCTGAAGCAATAAAATGAAGATCAGAGCTTAAGGCCCACACAAGCCTGTTGGCTTTGTTCATTTATATACCTATCCCCAGACTGGATCTCTACCCACAGCCATCCAGCCTTTAGCCCTTTACACCAGTTGCAATCAGAATCCTGAGCTGGGGACCCAGGATGACCCAGTGTAGCCCTTCATCACTGATGAGAATCACCTTCCACTCTAAGAGCACATCCTATGATACTGGGTTGGGTCTGGTAATAGAACATAGTAATTACATATAGTTAAGGAAGTGGTCCCAATCTGGGCATGCTGACATGGCTTTCAACCACTTGCCTAATGCTAGATTGAGGGGTTGCCATTTGACCTCAGCAGACCTGCCTACCAGGAGCCCTAAAAAACCAGTATAATAAATGGGAAAGATGGTGTCACTTAACTTGGATTTCCACACAACACAACTGAAGACACATAAATTGATCTCCTCCACCTGACACAAACAGCCACCTAAGGTAGAAATAAAGAGGCTCTTCTTTGCTACTGCCAGCCTGTTTGTATACATGTGCTTTGTGAGTGCTCACATCATCCTGCCAGCTGATATTTTAGAAGTGAATAGTGCTTAGTGTTTACCAACTTTAGATAAAATGTTTCACTATCTAAATATTAAATAGTAAAACTTTGAATTCACCAGCAAGAATTTGCCTACTTTAGAGTAGGGTTTTTTTTGTAAGAGAAACTCAAAAAGAATAACAATTATAGAAAAATGGGGGAAGATGTTGCAGAATATTGACTATGCTTGTACCAGTGGAAATGAATTAGTAAGAAGCTTAATTTCTACCTACATTTTTTATTAATAGAAGATTAGTTTTCTCCTCCATCCTCCACTAAATAAATGTTGAATAAATATTTAAAGAACATGGGTTTGAAGAGGTGTCAGATTACAAGCCTGCCTGGAGAGCCTGTGTGTCAAATGGATTCTGTTTTTGGAAGTCCTGGTGGCTCTCTCATGATTGGCTTGCAATTCTACTGTCCGATGTTAATCTGGCAGCTGTGCTTTCCACCAGCTCCCAAGACTGTGTTTGGAGAGAGAATAACAATAAAATGACAAAGACAAGAAGCAAGTATCTTGATAACTATAACTAGACTGGTGTCTTTTAAAGGCAATATTATGTAATGACCTTAGCCCTAAATCTGGCATGAAAATTCCTACCCAATTGTGGTTTTCCTCAGAAAGGCTCAGCTCAGGTTGCCAATAAAAACTTTCAAGCAAGAAGCAGTTTTCTCACCAACCTTGAAGTAAAGAGTTTTACCACCTTGCAGATAAAAAGTGAGTAAATTTCAAAATTTCAAAGCCCTCCAGAGAAGTTAAATCCTATAATATTTACAGTACATCCCTAGGGTAGAAGTCATTGCCCTCATCTTCTCAAACAATGCTGAAAAGGAAAAGGCAGTGTAGGCAACCAAGCCTGTTGTTGGAGCAGTCTTTACATGAGATTTTAAGAACCCCCACAGAATATGCCACTAGGGTTTAATGGCAGGGGAGTAGATGGGTGTCATTGAGAATTGGTACAGGAAGAAAAGGAAAAATAACTTAAGAACTAGAGGTCATAGTATATCTTTAAGCCAGTGGGCATTCTGAGCCTTCAGACCACTCCTCTCTTGTTGCTGGAAGTAGTTAACAGATTAAAGCTATGAGCTCTGGCTTGGATTGGAGACATGCAAATGGATTGAACTCCAGTTTCAGTCATGTACTAACTCTAACCTTGGGCTTATATTCTCTTTGCTTCAGTTTTTTGTCTGAAATGTGGGGCTAACAAAAGTATTTACCTCAGGGTATAGTTGAGAGAAAAGCTTTAAGGCAGTTCTAGGCCCCTGATCATATTCAATAAATGTCAATGGTCATAATCATCACCATTATCATCACTATTGTCTCTATAATGTCATATCACAATCACTATCACCACCACCACCATCATCATCATCACATCATCAAATTATTATCCCCATCACTATCACCCTTACCATCATCACTATCATCATTATCATCATCCTCTTCATCATTACCATCATCATCACTGTATCAAGCATCCATCACATCACAGTCACTGTCATCACTATCATCACTATCATTATCATCATTTTCCCATCATCACATCACAAGCACTGTCAGCACCATCATCAAAATCATTTTTATCATCACCATTATAAGTTTCATCTAATGGAATCAACAGTGATTTCTATTCAGGACAGACAGTTTGCATTTATGATTCCAAGTATCTCAGCCTGGAATATTAGAGATTCCCCAAATTGATCTTTGCATATTGCTGCAGCCTCATCTGTCTCTGCGTTCTTGCTGACAGTCTACAGTCAAGCGACAGTGAATAATTTGTAGTTTTCTGCACAAACCATGTTAATATATGACACCATGCTTTTAATAATGCTGTTTCCTTGTCTAGTCAATTCTTTCCTGACATTTTTGCTTGGTTAATGCCTGTTTATCTTCTTGGATATGGTAGAAGCATCAACTCTTCCAGATCATACTCTCTCTTCATTTTCTAAAACCTAGGTTAGGTGTCCTTCCTCTAAACTCACATAGAATCCAGGGAATAGCTCTATGTTTAGCTTTAATACCAAAGGCTCTGTTTGTATACTTAGCAGACATGTCAGTGCTCCATCAGATCAACCTGAAACCTTCTTACTAATTTGTGTGCCTATTATACAGTTTTGTGTGCTTTTCTTCTCATGGATCACCCCTGCGACCTCCAAAGAACTATCTTGGGCTGCTGGAGCCACTTCACCAGGATACACTGAGTGTGAAGGTGCCTGGGAATTTGTGTTCATGGTACATTAAATACAAGATCTAATGCCAGGTCTCATAACTACTATTTTTGAAGTAGTAATGAGCATTATTGAGGTCTCTGCAACACCAGTAATCTTAAGTAAAATGTCTATGATTTTTATTGGGGACTGATTCTCAGGTCTTGCCTATACTCCTGTAGTTTATTCATAGTAAAAGGAAATACTGAATTCTGCTTAGTGTTTAGTGAAAACAAATATGCATTGTTCCCATACAAATTAACAAACTTCTTAAGTCTAAGTACTTTTTGATGGGTTTGGGGGTTCAGGGGGCCTCATGTGAAGAGCCCCCATCTCACTGGAGGTCTCTGTAGAGGGAGACACGGGGCCTGAAAGAGGTTAGAGAAGTAGAGATGCTCATCAAATAGAGCACAGACAGTCCTCTTCCTGAGATGGTGTGTGGTATGATGGTTAGGGGCACAGAATTGACAAGCAGGTGACCTGGGTTCAAATCCTGCCTACTCCATTTACTAGCTGTGTGACCTGACCAGGCTACTGAATTTGGTTCCCACCTGTAAGGCTAGATTCAGCCAAGTGCCCCATCCTGCAGCCATTGAGTGGGCCAATGGGGAATGCATACATCTGGCACCCAGTAAGGCCCACATTGGGATCAGGCCAGCTATATAAACCTGTCCCCCAACCTTCCTTTAGTGGATATTGAAGGGTAGGTGGCAGTTATCACCCCATTTTTCATAGGAGACAGACAACTAATAAAGCATTCTTCC
The DNA here is from genome assembly GCA_004024845.1 of Tonatia bakeri. NCBI lineage: Eukaryota > Metazoa > Chordata > Mammalia > Chiroptera > Phyllostomidae > Tonatia > Tonatia bakeri. Next base: position 42,621 of record PVIA01010342.1, on the reverse strand, counting down.
CCCACTGAAGCATTTCTCCAGTGATGGTAAAGCTCTCATTCACAAGGCTCCAAAACAATGACCCCAACCAATATGGTGACAGTAATCAAATGTGGGCCTTATTTGAGCATCATGAAGACTCCTTTCAAGTGACATAATTATAGGGTTTATGCTAATGGAGCAGATACATTAACATGTACTCATTTCCTTTAGTGTTCGAGTTCCTGCAAAAGAAGCCTTTTCAGTTGGCAATGGTTTTCAAAGATCTGCACAATGCCAACTAACAACATGACCATGTGGGGTGCACTGCATTCCTTTAACAGTCTTCCTTAACTAACTTCCCTCTTGTTTTAATCTGGGCTTTCCAAAAAAGAGATCCTGAGATAAGCCATGTAAATGATCATTTGGGGGTGGAGGGAAACATCAGCAGAGGAGGAAGACATGAGAAAGAGAAGGAAAATTGCTAATAAAAGGTATTTGCTCAAGGTTTTAACACTGTGGGCACCTGAAGCTTAATTCAACGGGGGACCCAGAGAGACAGTGTAGAATTAACCCTCCAGGGAGAAAGAGCTGAGTACTCATGCACCAACTCTCATCAGCCATTGTTTGAGGGATTGCAGGAAGAGTAATGCTCCTGTACTTCTTCACTGCTTTGTGAAAGGTCAAATCAAAAGTCTTCATACAAATGAAGGCAGATTCTGACCATTGAAAGGCAGTGGAATGCTTTAAATTATTAAGGCCTAAAGAATATGATAGACCTGGGGCACCCCTAGCCACCTGCTACATTCCTCTTCCTTGCAACTACCTCCAACCAGATCCTCTTGTTCAGAACCCTAGTCTGGCTGCAAGGTTCAGCATTTGTCTCTTTAGTCACTAGATGTGGTGAGTGTTTACAGTCGAATGATGTCTGAAATGGCAGCAGAACTAGAGAGTGGGTGCATCAGTCAGTCCCAGCATGGCATCATGGAACCATTAGATATAGAGCCCATAACACAGGGAAATGATTTAAAAGAAATAATCTTTTTTTAATTACATATAGTAACCTGAAACTATGAAAAGAAAGAAAAGGGAAAAGAAGATTTTTTTTTGTTATTGTCCAAGCCACAATCCCTGGGAGATTTAGAAGAATTTCCACCAAAACCAGAGTTCTATAGATCTTTCCTAAGAATTGCCTCTCCAGGGCCACCTTCATTGAAATTAAAGACAGAGCAATGTGAGTGCACATGATGTAGTGAAAGGAAATTGTCTGTGAAAACCACTGACTGGAGATGCCACATAAAACAACAGGGTTAATGTCATGCTGTTCAGGTACATTTGTCCCCACAATTCAGAAGCCCTTCTATATATTGACATTTCAGATAGAGCCTATTCACCTCCATTAAGCCACAGCCCACAATAATTTCCTGTTACCTTAGGTATTTTTCAGTTTAACCACTATCACCAAAGTTCTTTAGTTTTATTAGTCCCCATCAACCTCTGAAATTGCGTGATGAGATAGTATTTATCTTTCAGAATCCCAGCTTAATAGCCACTTTCTCCATGAAGCCTTCTCTAACCTCCTTTATTCCCTTTGCCTATTAGAATCAATCTTCTGTGCCCTGTGTCAGTTAAGGAGGAACATAGCTACAAGTGCAGAAACCCCAACTAATGACAATAGAGGCAAAGAGGGGGTTCATTTCCTCACATAGTAAGAAGTACAGAGAGAGAAATGGTTTCTGGCATAGATCAGCTGGTGAATGCCATCCTCAGGGCTCTTACCCCCTTAGCATATTGGTGTGTATCTTCATGCTGATTATCTCATGATCATACAATGGCTGCTGCCATTCCAGACATTACATCTAAGTTTAAAGCAGAAAGGAAAGGTGACTTTAGTTGGATCTATCCCTTATTGTCACTGGCCAAAACCGTGTACATACCATGGCTAGTGTCAGGGATACTAGAAAAACTGAGCATATTGTCACCCCCCCCGCAAAAAAAAAAACACAAGAAAGTCTGTTTTCTTAGAAATTACTTCTCATTATTGTTGTTTTCACTGTGGCTCTTTCTATAACCTTGGCTATATCTTTTACCTATTGCCAAAATAATGCTGTGTAACAAATGGCCTCAAAACCCCATTGACATACAACAATAAATACTTATTTAGCTCCTAGGTCTTTGGAAATTAACTGAACCAGTCTTAGATGGGCTTGCGTCTGTCTAGGTGTTAGCTGCTTGTCAACTGATTTCTGACAGCCTCAGTTAGGACACTAGAGGTGACTTGGCTCTGCTCTATTGTCTCCAGCAAACTAGCTGGAGCATGTCGTCATGCCATTATCCTTGTTGCATGAAGTGCTGTGCTGTGGTTAAACCCCCTCATTCATTCATTTCCATATATTCCCACAAAAATCTCATAACCTAATTAAAGAGCATGGTGTGATTTGTCTTGTGTTGAAGGTTCTGCAAGGTAAGGAAAGTTGCTCAAGATCAGGCAGCTTGGAAGTATCAAGCTGGAAGTGAGGTCCTTTACACATTATGGGCTTCCCCCAAGGCTCCAGGTTGCCTCTCTTTCAGCAGTTGCTGTGCCCAGCATTACCCTGATGGCTTGCAAAGGTGACAGCAGCTACTCTATGAGCAGCACCCTCTTTGGAATCCATTTACCTTGTATAAAAATGAGGTGCATTTTCTGCACAAGCTTTCCTGAGATGGTGTGTGGGTGTGAATGTATGAAAGACACAATTGCTGCCCTTCTGGAGAATGAAGGCCAGGTACATAGACATAAAACATGGCTCATGGTCCAGGAAGCACATGATCAATGTCAAAGTACAGATCCCCACACTGAGGGCCCAGATAAGTTCCTAGGGAAGAGGAGCCCCTGTGGTCATGAGACTTGAGTTGTTGCTCACATAGACTCCCACCCTCTTCTTCAACACCCCTTACTCATCATGTCTATAACGTGTCCCACATTTGCTTCTTCTGTTCATTATAGCTCAGCCATTTGCTTAGATTTCAGGGTGTGTTGCAGCACATTTGGATTGTCCCAGGGTATTGGGCCAGCTTGAGCATTTTTGAGATTCATCATAGTGTACCTTGTAAAAATAATGAAACTTAAAAAGAACATCACCCAACAACTCCACATCTGGAAATGTATTCTAGAAATGAAAAAGGACACATGTTTAAAGATTTTCATTGCAGCAATGTTCATGGTCTATTCATTTATAGAGGAAAATAGGGAGCCACTAAAAATAAAGAGGGAACTGGAGCACATTCATACATTTATGTAGATGGCATATTTATATGTGAGCATTCAATCAAAATAAAACTTTTAATAATACAAAATAATAAAGAACATCAGTGGCTCTTATTGGCAGCCACTAAAAGTGGATTGCTGGGATTCAAAATTGTCCCTCCCTCAGTGTGGCTGGGGAAGACAGCTTATAGGTAGACAATCTGAAACTAGAAAATGGCAATTGGATGGTGAATGGGAAATGACCTCTGTATGGGGAAGCAGCTAGTCTCCTTGGGAAGGCTAGGAGAGAGAATCCTGAGTTCAAATCCAAGCCCTGCCCATGGATAGCCATATGTCCTTAGAAAATATACTACACACTCTGACTTGTCTGGAAAATGGAACCAGTAACTCTCTGCCTTCCAAGAAATTGAGAGAATTAACTTTTGACCAAGATGGAGGTATAGGTAGATACACTGTGCCTCTTCATACAAACAAAAGGACAACAACAAATTTAAAAACAAAAACAACCAGAACTGACATAAAGTCAAACTGTATGGAAGTCTGACAACCAAGGCATTAAAGAAGAAACATTCATCCATACTGGTAGGTACAGTGCCACGACGCAGTGATGTGGATTGCCTTGCCCTGGCAAATGCCTAAAACTCCACCCCTTACTACATAATAGGTGCCCCGAGACAGAGAACATGGCCTAAATGAAAGAACTGATCAAAGCTCCAAAAGAAAAAAAAATGCAACTAAGTAATGATGAGATAGCCAGCCCATCAGATGCAAAGTTCAAAACACTGGTAATCAGGATGCTCACAGAATTGGTTGAGTATGGTCACAAAATAGAGGAAACAGTGAAGGCTATGAAAAGTGAAATAAAGGAAAATGTACAGGGAACCAACAGTGAAGGAAAGGAAACTAGGACTCAAATCAATGGTTTGGACCGGAAGGAAGAAATAAACATCCAACCAGAACAGAATGAAGAAACAGAATTCAAAAAATGAGGAGAGGCTTGGGAATATCCAAGACAACTTTAAATGTTCCAACATCTGAATCATAGTGGTGCCAGAAGGAGAAGAGGAATAACAAAAAACTGAAAACTTATTTGAAAAAATAATGAAGGAGGACTCCCCCAATTTGGTGAAGGAAATAGACTTCCAGGAAGTCCAGGAAACTCAGAGTCCCAAAAAAGTTGGACCCAAAGAAGCACACACCAAGGCACATCATAATTCCATTATCCAAGATTAAAGATAAGGAGAGAATCTTAAAAACAGCAAGAGAAAAGGAGACAGTTACCTACAAAGGAGTGACCATAAGACTATCGGCTGATTTCTCAAAAGAAACCTTACAGGCAAGAAGGGGCTGGAAAGAAGTATTCAAAGTCATGAAACGCAAGGGCCTACATCCAAGATTACTCAATCTGGAAAAGGTATCATTTAGAGTAGAAGGGCAGATAAAGTGCTTCCCAGACAAGGTCAAGTTGAAGGAGTTCATCATCACCAAGCCTTTATTATATGAAATGTTAAAGGGACTTATCTAAGAAAAGGAAAATCAAAACTATAAACAGTAAAATGACAACAGACTCACAACTATCAACAGCTGAACCTAAAAACAAAACAAACTAAGCAAACAACCAGAACAGGAACAGAGTCACAGAAATGGAGATCACATGGAGGGTTATCAGCAGGGAGGGAGATGGAGGAATGGGGGAAAAGGACAGGGATAAGAAGCATAAATGGTAGGTACAAAATAGACAGGGGGAGGTTAAGAATAGTATAAGAAATGTAGAAGTCAAAGAACTTATATGTATGACCAATGGATATAAACTAAAGGGGAAGGTGTAGCGATTTTTGTACCTCACTTTAGATCACCCGGCTGTCTGACTAACTATAGCGATTTTCAAACCTCGCTTTAGGCCCGGCTCTCTGACTGAAGCATGCTTAATCCAACCTTTTCCCTTTGGCTGGCTAGGAACACGCTTAAAACCCACTAGAGAAATAATCATACACAGAAACAGTTTTCTATTGGGAAGTCCAGAAACAGAGTAGCCACCCTCCAAGATGGTGACCCCTTTTTTTTCCTCCAGTGGGTTTTTATTGAGAAAGTAGACACAGTTTGTGGATTCACAGTCTGGCAGAAGGGATCACGTATCTTATAAAGATGCTAACAGAGTTTCTGTTGTGATTCCAGGCAGAGATTGGAGTTTTATCATATGAAAAGACTACAGGTTTCAAAGGTTTCCTGACTGTGCCTTTAAATTCTAAGTTAATAACATCCTCCAGCAAACAGATCTCACAGGATCTTGCATATTTCTTTGTCCCAGGCCTGATTACCCCGGGGGTCCACCGTCTCTGGTCCCAGCTGGCCCCTTCGGCTATTTGCTAAGCACTGGAGACTCTGGCTGCAAGGAGACTTGGATTTCTCACATCTGAGTACAAAGACTCAGGCTAAGAGGGGGCAGGGGTAGATGCTGATCACCCCTTCCTTTCCACAGCCCCTTCATTTATTTCCACAGTCTCGTGTGACTTATTTTACAGAGGCCTTTACGAGATCAGCCCCTGTCTTAGGTCCATTTTCTATCCTAGAGAATTGTTACCCGTCATTGGAAACTGATCTAGCATTAAAGGCCAGGGAAACAAGTTTTGTCTCCTTAGTGACTCCTGATCTGGAGGTTTCTCACTCAGCCTAAGTCACAGGGGGTCACAGCTTCCTGACACCGGGCAGGGTGGTCCCCAACAGGTAGGGATATGGTGGGTACAGGGTGGAGGGGAATAAAGGGGGGAAATGTAATAGCATAATCAATGAAACATATTTTAAAAAAGAAATTGAGAGAATTAAATGAGATTATTTCTATAAGCATGCCTGAATTCCTGGCCCAACAAATTGTGGCACATATTATCATCATTATCACCACCAACATCAATGATAATATATCTTTTGGAAATATAAGAATGGTCAAATTAATACAAAAATGCTTCACTCTCTAAAATATTTGGGTCAACTGTAATTACAGTATCATAAATACCAGTAAGTTCTCTGCATCTTTTTTCTTTTCCTCTGCATCTTAACGTTGACTTTGTAATTTGGGTTTGTTTGTTTTTTTTTGTTTTGTTTTATTGGTAGTAGTAGACTTTAGAGCAGTTTTAGGCTCACAGGAAAATTGAGCAGAAAATACAGTTTCCTTATTTCTCCTGTCCCCCTTCCACATGCACAGTCCCCACCCATGATAAACATCTTCAGTTTTGTTTGTTTTTCCAGTGGGAATCTGATTTCCTGGTTAACATGGCAGAGAGTTAAAGCTGAATGTCTTGTAAGTGAAGTTGCAGACCTGTCCTTAGATAATGAGAGGTGGAAAAGAGCCCCATCACCTGGTGAGCTCCTCGGTGTCCACAGGTAGTTGCCACAAGATGTTTAAATGACAGTGGGAGTCCCCACCTTATGCTACCATGTACAAAAGAACTGATGTGGCTTTCTTCATTTTTTAATTTTTTTTTCAATTACAGTTGACATTCAAAACTATTTTACATTAGTTTCAGGTGTACAACATAGTGGTTAGAAAGTCATATTCTTTACAAAGTGATTTTCCTGGTATTTCAAGTACTGACCTGGCACCATACATAGTTACTATGAGTGGATAAAATGTGATGGTACACATATACAATGAACTATTACTCGGCCATAAACAAGAATGAACACTTAACCATTTGCAACACTGTAGGTGGACCTAGAGGGTAGTATGCTATGTGAAATAAGTCAGGCAGGAAAAACCAATATGATTTCACTTGTGTGCAGAATCAAAATAACAAGATAAATGAACAAGTCACAAACAGACTTATAGATAACTGAGTTCAAAATGATGGTTGCCAGAAGGGAAGGGAGTTGAAGGCTGAGTGAAAAAAGGCAAAAAGATTAAAAAGTACCAATTGGTAGTTACAAAATAGTTGGAAGGATGTAAAGTACAGCTTAGGGAATATAGTCAACTCATGCAACTGAACACCAAAAAAACAAAAAGCCAATTTAAAAATGTGAAGAAAACCTGAATGGACACTTCTCCAAAGACAAAATACAGATGGCCAATAGACATATGAAAAGATTCTCACCGTCCCTAATTATCAGAGAAGTGCACATTTAAACTACAATGAGATATCACCTCACACTTGTCAGAATGGCTATCATCAATAAATCAACAATAAATAAATCTCCACATCCCAGTGAGGATGTGGAGAAGAGGGAACTTTTGTGCACTGCTGGTAACATTGCAAATGGTGCACCCATCATGAAAACAATATGGAGTTTCCTCAAAAAATTAAAAATGAAACTGGCTTATGACCCAGAAATTCCATGTCTGGATATATATTCAAAGAAACTCAAAACACTAATTTGAAAATATATATGTACCCCTATGGTCACTGCAGCATCATTTACAATACCAAAATAGAGAAGCAACCCAAGTGCCCATCAATACACAAGTAGATAATGTGACTTTCAATAGCCAACAGCCTTGACAGCACAGAGAGTCTGACAAATCTATTTATTCCTTAGCCTAGTCCAAGTGTTGAGATTGCAATGTGTTAGATGGAGCTTCTTGCATTGAAACTGGATCAATAGGCAATACTGGAATTTAGTCTTGGAGAGGTGGTTTATGGACTTCCAAGTGGCATTGGCTGTTTCAGTGAGTTGAGTATGTCAGCTATGGGCAGCTTATTTAGTCTTGGTTAATCCAAAAGTGTACAGTTCTGTATTCTAATTACTGCATTTGGCTGTCCTTTCAAAGATCATAATAAAGTCTGCTTGTCAGTGAATCAAGTCATTATGCAAAAGAGTCCATTGCAATTTGGGAATGTGTATTCTGACTCATCTACAAAGCTATAAAATACAGCATTATTTTTTTAATTGAGATTTTTAAAAATACCCCAAAGGCAAGTAATGTTGTACAGATTATGAACAAACCAATAAATAGAAAGTTATTTTTAAGACTTCTCTGCAAGTTAGGCTTCCTAAACTCCTTAGAGAGTAATAAAGTGTAAGACAGAATTGCTACCTCTCCAATCTCCCACCACCTACAAAAATCACAAGAAATCCAAATTCAAAGTAGACAAATGAGAAAATATGGATAAAATCAGGGGAAGTCACACCAACCAAGAGAGAAACTATTTTGATTTATGGCCTTGCAAACCCTTATATGTAAATACACTTGTATGAATGGGTGTGTATACATACACACATATATATGCATTCTTATATATAATCTAACAAAAAAGATTGTATACACTATTTTATAACACTTTTCATTTAGCAATGTAGTGTAAATGCCTTTCCTTGTTACCAAATACAGATTTACATAATCTCTTTTAACAGTATTTCATTGAATGATGAATTATAGCTTATATAACCCTTTCTCTGCTGTGTATTTTGTTAAGTTTTGATAATTTATTATAGTGATAATTTTGAAAAGAATATTCCTGGTGCATGTGTTTTTATGTACTTGTCTGATATTTCCACAGAATTGGGTGTTAAGATGTACTTTGGAATCTTACAATTTGGTAAATGAGACAAAACACACATGTGACAAGAAGAGAGGAAGGGTGTCTAAATTAGTTCAACAGCCAAGAGTCCAAGGCCAGGGAGGCAATTTCTTGCTTGGGTTGATACGTGAGGTTTCCTGAAGGAGAGTTGTAAGTGATAGAAGTTTTTCTTGAATCAGCTTAAATATAAAAGGTGTATTATCAGCTCATGAAATTGAAAGTCCACTTTGGCTTCAGACTGAGCTGGGTCCAGAGTTCACAAGGTGTCATTGGGCACCCATGTGTATGTATGCCATCTCTTGGGCAAGCTCTTTCTATATGGCAGCTGCCTCCAGCAGCTCCAGACTCAGGTGGTATTTATATGTCATAAGGAGAGAACCCCTCTCGCCCAGCTTCTCTGTTGATGCCTTGCAGACCTTTTGCCCATCCACCACTGTGTGAAGGGAAATGGGTATTCTGGTGGCTAGTCTGGGTCATGTGCCTTTGCCCTGTGGTGAGGGAGGTGAGCAATGTGTGACTGAAAGCCCTTCCCATGGAACAATTCTCAAAAGGAAAAATGCTGGATGGTGAAAAAAAATAAGACAATGCTGGAACTTGAAGGATGAGCAACCACATCCATTAGATGTTTTGGGTTGTGGGTAACAAGAAAATTCCAAATCAAACTAGACTGTTTGTCAATATGTTATATTATGAAATCTGGAGGCAGGGTGAGTTCTAGCACCACATGATCAGTAACATTGTTAAGTTGACTGAGGGTTGACTTCATCTCAAACCATATTTCCCCAATATGGCTACAAATGGCAGTCAGGGCTTCTAACCTCTTTGTCCACAGCCAGCCCTTGAGGATGTGAAACATTTCACCCTGTCAAGAACTATAAAGCCTTACCTGCTATCTGATTGGGCCAGCCTGGGTCATGTGCCCAAACCTGAACCAACAGCGGTCCCTGGGGACTACTACACACTGATTGGTCAATCTGTATCTACACTGGGAGGAAAGGGTGGGATTGCCTTCCACATGGGATATGGTAGATATCTGAATGAAACTGAGATCCCATTAGAAGGCCTGTAGGATGAATGCTGAGTGGTCGATCAACAATGGAATCCAAACAAGGTTTCATTAGTTAGAAAAGAAACATGGAGTTGGATGAGATGGAGAGGTGATTTATGGCCTGGTCATAGTTGACCAAAAATGTGGAAGCAAGATTCCTGCAGCAAAGATGAGAGTGAACAAGGTCATTTGGAAGTATTCATTTATTTATTTCTTTAGGGCACATGTATTTATTGAGTATCTACTATGCACCAGGCCCTGTGCTGAGTGCTGAGTATAAATGAGGTAGATATAGTTCATATTCACATAGACTTCTATTGGGGAAGACAGATAGCAAACAAATGAACTTCACATATAATATCAAGAAAAACAAAGCAGGGCAGGGGCATAGAGAGAAATGGGAAGGAGAAGAGACCAAGGTTTCTTGCATAGGTTGACATTGATCCAGAGTCCTGAAGCAGACGGACAATGGAGGCAGCCAAGGTGATGTTGGGAGAATGTGTTCTTGGTAGAAGGAACAAAAAATACAAAGGCTATGGAGCAGGCATCCATGGCATGTTTGGGGAACAAGGAGGTGGGCAAGGTGGAGAATGGTAGGTGACAATGTCAAATAGGAGGAATGAGATCGCATAGGGCCACTCAGGCATTGCAGAAACTTTGTTCTTACCCTAAATAAGATGTGAATTCATGATGACAGAGAATGTTATTGAAATAGAGAGTGGCCAGACCCTCAGCCTGTGGCTCTACCCCAACTCTGAATTTAATCACTTCTCCTCTCCTCTCTTACAGGCCATGTACATGTTCTATGCTCTGGCCATTGTATGTGATGACTTCTTTGTCCCCTCCTTGGAAAAGATCTGTGAGGTATGTGCCTTGATCCTCAGCATGTCTGATCTGAGCACTGGTACTGCCCCAGCCTGCTCCACCGAGGTCTCAGGGAGCCATCTATGCAACCTGGGGTGGGAACACCAGACAGCAGCATGCTTCAGAGCAATGGGCAATATTAACACAAAAGCTCCATCAATCTGCTTAGACTTTCAGGACACCCATCCAGAGTCATGTTTTAACACACATGGCCAGCTCTCCCTGTTCCATTTGGCCATAACTCATGGTACTTTAGTTTTCTGCTTCCAATTTTCTTTTCCTCTTTTAAATTCTGCTCTTCCTTTCTCCTTGTTGCTTCCTCCATCTTCCTCTCCTCTATTCCCTTCTGTTTCAGTAACCCTCCCATGGTGATTTGTGGGGTCTTTGTAGGGTAATAAATCTTCAGCCACACATATATGTCACCCTTTCTCTGTGTTTATGTACAAAAATGCTCCAAGCAGAGGTCTAAAAGGCAAGAAGATGAAAGAACTGGCCACAGAGACAGGGACATGGACTCTGTTTTAAATCCGCTCAATGATGGCAGGCTGAATACCAAGTTAAATCCCTTACACCAGAAAATATTCAGCATATCTAGAATTTTTTCATTCTCTTTCCTCTTTCATATCTTTGTCTGTTTTGAAATGTAGTTTCCTTTATCTGGAAGCTTTTCATTTCATTTTATTTTTAATTCAGAATCATGTTTCAGAAGGGCTCTCCCAGATACACCTCCCATCTAGAAGTCAAGTTTCTTTATGTAGTTCTCAAACTTTGTTTTCCCTCCCTTTTCCTTTCTTCCTCCTGCCAAGTGTCAGAATTCAGTAGGTCTTGGGGGTCAGCAGGGAACAGCAGTTTCATTTCTAGTAAGTTTCCAGGTTCTACTGAGCTACCAGTCTGAAACCACACTTTGAGAACCTCTAACTTAAGCAGCTCCTTCTAAATCCTGGAAGTCTGTTAGTTTTGTGTACTTAAAAATAAAAGAATTGTTCCACAATAATCCTAGAGAGACTCCAGGAATGGGTTCCTCATACAGTGGAAGTAGGAGGAGGAAGAAGTGAGGTGATATCTGAGGTGGATAGTGGGCAGGTGTGGAAGCCCTTTGTTCAGAGTTAACCTGAGAATAGTATCACCTCATATGGAAGGTGGAGAAGCTCTGAAACCCTTGTAATTGGAGTCATTTGCAATCTCTGAAATTTCACCATTTGGTGGTTTATCTTTTATGCAAAGCACACTACTCTCTCTCTCTCTTTTCTACACAACCTTTTAAAAAAAGAGCAAAGACCTTCTTCTACAAATGTACATATTGGGTTGACCAAGAAGTCTTTATGGTTTTTTTTTTTTCTGTACAACAGCTCTAGTAATGCTTAGTTATCTTTAAATTCATTCGAAACAATTTTGTTAGATTGTATTGTGACAGCTGTCATCTCAGTATGTGTTAAAAAAAACTTACCAAATTTTGGTGAAATTTTGTGCAGTCATTTTAATCTTTAAGAAGGAAGAAGATATGCAACATTTTGGCATTTTATGCTTTATTATTTCAAGAAAGGTAAAAATGCAACTGAAATGCAAAAAAAAAATATTTGTGCAGTGTATGGAGATGGTGCTATGCCTGATCAAACATGTCAAAAGTGGTTTGCAAAGTTTCCTGGTACTGTTGACATTTTGGCCAGATAATTCTTTGCTGTGGGCTTGTCTTATGTATTGGAAGATGTTTGCACCCCTGGCCTCTACCCACCAGAAGCCAACAGTGGGAAATAGATGACGTACTCAAAATATCCAAATCAATAAAATGATTGGTGAAAATGAAAAATGTGTCTTTTATTTCATGGAAAAAAATGTAACAGACTTTTTGGACAACCCAATACAATTGTCAGAATGAATGATATTCAACTGAGGAAATCCGTAGAACCTGCAAGCACACCCAAGGTAACAAGATGAAGTGTATCTTGGTCCCTGCTATCTAAGTACTGTAGGGCACAGAGCAGCTCCCGAGTGATACTCACAAGGGGTTGGAGGAAGTGCAGGGACATTGGAAAGTGCAGAGAGAGAAAGGGGAAGAGAGATCATTCGGCGAGGGGATCAGGGAAAGGTTCATGCAGGGCTGGATTGGAGGGAGGGTGTCAGTGGTAACACATTTCAAGGAATGATATTTTTGAGCAGACAAGAGTCTGAGACATAGATTTGATCAGGGAAACCAGGGCTGGAATTGGCATGTGACAAGCCTAAAGAGTGCCATCCTGGGGTGTGAGAAGTTGTTCAGTGCTGGGGAGGGAGCTGGGAAGGTTTTAGACAACTATGTTCTGGTAAATGGAAGGAAGCTAGAGGCAGGAAGTGATTCTAAGCGTCTGGTGAGATGTTGCCATGGCAGAAGTGAATTAAGAATGAAAGTGGGGGAGGAGGGATGTAAGGAGATATGGAGGAAGAAGCCAAGTGAGTGGGTGACAGAGAAAACTGGAGATGATCCCAAGGTGTGGACTCCAGAGCTAACGGGGATCCTGAGCTGGAAAAGACCTAGCAATGCAAAGCTCATAGCCCCAGGCCAGTCTTGTCAAACCACCCAAAGAGTGTGAGCTTTGCCTTAAGTGACCTTCCTGCAGACTCCCTGCTCCTGGTGAAACAGGATGCCAGCATACCCTTACAACCACACCTTTCAACTTGAGGTATCAGCACCTCCATCTTAGGGCCTCCTCAGAACTCCATGTGAAGTGTATGTGTTTGGTCAAGAGTGAGGAACCCCAGGATTCCATATCAAAGTGCTCCCTCAGGGCTCCTGCAGCAGACCTTAGCTGGTCAGGGGAGCCAGTAGCCTATGCCAAGGCCATACTGCCCCTCCATGGCTAAGCAAGGAAGTGCAGCAGCTGGTGCCACAAGGAAGAGTGCCCTTCAAGAGGAGCATCTCTTAGCTGAGATGCCAGAAGGAACTGGCTGTTTACTGACTGCCAGCAGCTCACTTTCTGAGTCATGATTGAAAGCAAAAAGCTAAACATGCTAACCAGCTCCTAATGTGTACTTTTCTTGTCTTCTCGCAAGTCACCTCTGGATTAACAAATAGGGTGGCCTGGACAGTTTGTTGTATAGAGTATCTTGGCAGGCTGGTGCCTCGTTGCTTTCCATTCACCTCTCACTCTTCCTACTCTAGGCTTTTAAGACTGCATAGAGGCACCAGCCCCAAAAGCCTCCATAGCCTCGTACAATTAAGGCTCAAGAGCTAGTTACCATGAACCTAATTTAGCCTGAGATCAGCATGGTATTGAAAAAAAATTAGGATATTTTGCATTAAAAAATGTGGATTTGGGTCATATCTTAAAAAGTGAGGATACTTGGATGGAAGGAAGCTAGATATCAGGTGGTAGGCACACAGCAGAGTATATAGATGTTATAAATATAGACACCTAAAACTTATATAATATTATTAACCAATGTCACCCCAATAAACTTAATTTAAAAATAAAGATATTTGGCAACTCAGTGGAAACTAAGTGGTGCTGACTTAACCACTCCTCCCTATTACCTAGGGATGGACATTGGGGTTTGGGACCCTTAGATCATTCAGCTCTCTCCCTAATCCTGCCACTCAAGGAGGACAATGAGAAGAGCTGTGGCCCAGCCAGGAAGGTCAATCAGGAGTGTCTGAGCTCTGGGAGGAGGCAGAGGAAGGACCAAGCTTGAGACCTGGGAGTCACAGGGTCCCCAGGAAGAATTCCATTCACCTGTGCCTTTGCCCTTGCTTTTTTGTAGCGCCTGCACCTCAGTGAAGATGTAGCTGGGGCCACGTTCATGGCGGCGGGCAGTTCAGCCCCAGAACTGTTCACATCTGTCATAGGTAGGTGATGACTTAGGGATGTCTCAGCCCTGACCTCTCTAAAGGGCAAAGACTCTGTGGTTGTTTTTAATTATTATTTTATTGAAGTAATGTTTGTACTTTGCATGGACATATCCCAGACCAAATGTCAATGCTGCTATGGGACAGTGTCTTCAGTGCAGATTGGAAAGTTCTCTCCAATCCTCTGCTGTTTCTTATAGATTCTCTATAAACAGTCTAATACTTAAGAAAGCTCCTCCACACACACCATGGAATACAACTGGTCACGATAGTCAGGCTGATGTTCGGTCTGTGTTTCAGGTGTCTTCATCACCAAGGGTGACGTGGGAGTTGGGACCATTGTGGGCTCTGCGGTGTTTAATATCCTGTGCATCATTGGAGTCTGTGGGCTCTTCGCTGGGCAGGTAAGAGTGACAGCAGAAGGTGGTGTCTAGGGAGGGGCGGCATGGAGGTGAGGCGGAGGCCAGTCTGGTGGAAACACAAGCAGCATGGGGGTCAGTGCTCTTGGGCAGTGATGACATCAGGTCTCACACCCCAAGAGGCTGGTCCTGGAAATTCCCAGATACCATCATTTTGTCTCTGTGTTGATAGGATATAAAGTGCCCAGATTCACATAAATAATTAATCAGACTGAAGATGTGGGCCACAAATCTAAAGGTGTTACACTCACTTTGATATTATTGATCTGAATTGGAAGATCTAAAATAATTTTAGGTATGGTTTTGCCTCAATGTAAATAAAGTAAATAATGGGGGGGGGATGGGAAATGATGCCGCTTTTTTTCTGCTAAGAACAATTTATATTCATCACAGATTAGGACCCCATCTATCTTTATCTATAGCCATCAAGCATTTTACTTACATGTTCACTTTAGTTTACTTTTGGGGTTGAGGAGCTTTCATGCTTGTATTTTATCTATTCCACTACTGGGGGGTGTCACAGGGTCTTTGTCCTTTGGGAACTCTGGTGTGTGTTTTGGAAAGTCTTGGTAAGACACCTCAAAGTCACCAAAGTGTGAGGCTTTCTGGTATCCATAGCATGGTAGTGGTAAACAGAGCTTTGTAGCCATTCTGCCAGCTCTCATGTCCTAGTTTCTTTGTAAGAATTTCATTTAGAAGCAACATGGTCCTGAACTCTCTGCCCTATCACCCAGAACTCTGAGTATTTTCTAGAATTGGCTTCTAGGAAGCCATCAAGGGTGCTCCACTTGCAGTTTTGAGGTACCTGGTAGTCTTAGCCAGCTCGCTCGCTATGGAGGACACAGAGTCCTGATAGAAGCAGCTGACTAGAATTTTCTCTCGCACCCTTTTCCAGGCTCCTCCATCGTTCAGTCAGCTGGCCAGAGCACCAAATGCTGCCTGTCTCTCTAATGCAGACTAGAGTGTGTCTAAAGCAGGATGCACTCTTCTACATCATTGTTATTCTCCACTGCCTGCTTTTTACTTCTGTCTTCTTCATGCCAGTTTGTCTGGGTAGCCTGGTGACTTCTTCATTTGTCTGGGTAGCCTGGTGACTTTGTTGCTTCTGGGTGATAGGCAGAAGGACATCTTGATCTCATCAGGAGTCAGCTCCAGTGCCCATAGGTGGACAGTTACTTCTGAAAAGGGACAGCTGTGTCCACATGTGGTTATTGAGTTATGCCCAACTTCCTGGACTGAACATTTGTTTTCTTCATACTTTCAGTCAATTATCTCTTGAATTATATTTTGTGGACCCACAATGTGGTGATTTTTAGATCTCCTGTAGATGTAGTTAGTACAAAAAAAGTCTGTCTTTGCCTTCACTTCCATTTGTACTTCACTGACTCTTGTTTGAGTTGGAGATGAACAGTCGCACCGCATAGAAGAGCTTGTTGCTATTAGCACTCTCTTAATTAGCATTGTCACCATTAGCAGTATAATTATTAGCCTGGCTGTTATTAGTGTTGTCATTAGTTCATTAGTCATTTGTACCTGAAACTTGGTGCAAAGGCAAACTCAAAGAGGGAGAAATGATGTAAGGAAATGAAACAAATGACTGGGACATGTCTAGGAAATGCCATGCAATTAATTACATAGAATTGGCTTGAATGCATTTGCGTTTCATAATTTATTAGCAATGCAGTAAATCACTGGCACTGCTAGAACACCTGCTTAAAAGTAAAAATGCTTCCTGAACTTTAGAAAATGCTGGTATCAGTCACCTTAACCCTCCAAAAGGTCTTTGCCAAGCTCATCTCACAGCCCTGCAACCATCGTGGAGAGAAGTAGCAGCCACGATGATGTTAGAAGTAGCCAACATGATGATTCTGGGTGCCAAGCATTCCTTCCATCTTTCCTTGTCCTGTGCTCACTTGGAGAGTTCCAAAGCCACACAGCTATCTTCTTCAGGACTTTGTAAAATCCCCAAAGTTTTCACAGAGGGAGCAAAATGATATTTTGGGCATCAGACTGGCCTGGGTTTGAATCCTGACTGCCATTACTAGCTGTGCAGCGTTGGATAAGTTGTTTCACCTCTTTAAACCTTGGTTTTCTCATCTACAGAGTGGTTTTAAGTGCACCTACTTCCTAGCATAGCCATAGGGATGAAACAACATGGTCAACAAACAACATGTGTCGCAACAGAGTAAATGCTTAACAAAAGTTAGACACCATTATCAGCTCTCAGAGTAGCAGTCCTTGGGTCTCTTGCCTCCACATTCCATCTAGGTCACTTCAAATTTAACCAATCAGTGGAGGAACTTAGAACTAACTTGTTGAACAGCAGCCTGATGTCCCATGGCAAGGGAAGGGAAGGTCAGGGGGAAGGCCTTCTAAATGAAAATCCAAATGAGGAGATGTTGATTAGAAGAACCGTCTCAGAGGACTGGTCCTTGCATCTGTGCAGTCTGGTCAGGGGGAGGGAAAGAAAACGCAGTAAGAAATGAATGGTGCCTGGCATATTGAGCATCCCTCCCAGGCAGTGGAGCCTTTGCAGCAGCACGTTCCAGCCAACGATGGTCATTGACAATTGAACTGATTATAAATCCAATCACAGTCTCACTTAGCATTGTTACTTACGTTGCTCCTCACTTGGATTTGGCTGTGAGAATTACCAGCAAGTGCCAGTGGGCCTCTATCTAATGTATTCCAGCATGAAGGGCTACGCATGACCAAGTCTGTTACCCATCTGAAATTAAAGTAATTAAGCCATAACATTTGAGTTCCTGTCTCAGTTATGGTTTTGATGAATTTGATGTAATTAAATGTCTGCTGTATTTGCAGTTTGCAAACATACCCAGTGCTTCAGTGTTCACCTAAGGTGCTTTGGGGAGTTTTATGGGACAAGAAGGAAATTGCTTCTTAGAAAGTGGTTTATAGAGTGGTTCTTGGCATCCCACAAGGCATTTATAGAGCTGTGATTATACAAGTTTTTTTTTTTACTTAAAAACAAAAAATAATAACAACAAAGAAAGAACACCAATTTATTTTAATTTTGTATAACAATGTACTTATAATTTAAATCCAACATTCAGAGCATGTTAAGCTTTAAAGATGTAACCACAAACAGAGAGTAAACATTTTAACTGCAATCCAGATGAGGACTTTCATATTCCAGTTATTACAGGCCAGCAGATGGCTCCAGTTTATAATAAAGAGCCTCAACATCAGCTCTCCTGGCATCCTCCAAATGTGCCTGATGTCGTTGGCGAGGTCCATCTAATCTTGGCTGGGTTTGCCTTTCTGTTCATGCTGGCCCCTTTACATAAACCTGCTTGCACATCTGAACTGAAACCTGCCTTCAGTTGGGTTACCCCAGAAGGAATATCTGTGCAACAATTCCAAGTTCAAGTAGTTTATATCCCAGGACATGCCACCCGGAAAGTGGGGAAGTGAGACAGAGAAGAGAAAGTAGCCAAGAAAAGTGTATTAGCAAGCAAGCTGTCACTGTAGGAATCTGACATATACTTCTAAAAAACTGGGAGGCGGTGTAGAACATGGACCTCTAAGTTATCTCATTCAAGGGGAAGGGAACTGGGGCATTTATCCACCAGCCTCCACTAATCATTGGGTAAGGACTGTTTCTGAGAAACATTAATTCCCTGACATTCTTAAGAAACATTAATTCCCTGACATTCCATCTCATTAAGCACAGGCAGAGTGAACTTTGGGACCCAGAGAAAACTCCCTACAAAGATACAAAGGGGCTATAGTTGAAAGGACCTGAAAGAGTAAAATGTGAGGAGATATGAATGGGGCCCATAAGCATTGGCTATAAGATCAAGACTAAGGCTTTAAACATAAGCCACTTGGGAGGTCTCTCTCCAGCTCCCTTGGATGAAACACAAACATTATTACCAGGTTGACTATTAAGCATTCAGGACCAGGGTATTTTGCATTTAGGGGATGTTCTCTAATGTTAAAAATAACAGCAACCATTCTAGGCACTTTCTGTTTTCAGTTAGGATGCAGAAGACCTTAGCTTTCATAGGAGCACCAAAAAAAATCGGATAGCATAACTATCATTCTTATATATGGAACTATCAAAGAACAATGGAGACAAGAAAGGTTTGATGAACTGAATTCCAGAGAGAGTAGCCCTTTGTAAGTGAGCTGTGAGGCCTGGCAGGTCTGGATGCAGAGAAAGCAGAAGGCTGCTCAAGACCCAGAACTTTACTGGGTGGACACAAAGCCAGCTGAACTGCTGGCAGTGGCAGAGATGGTAGGATTTATTGGAGTTTGAAAGACTATGACTTACAATAATAGTTTGCTCAATACTGCAGTCCTCTCTACTCTCTACAAATTTGCTGAGAATAATGGAAGTGAAGGCAGGACTGGTAAGTAGAAAGAAATCGTTCCATCTGCCCCATCTCCCACATTCCCCTAATACCTAAAATTGAAGAATCTAAAGGGGTTACATGGAATCCCCAATCAAAATCTGGTAAAAACTGGGAGACTAGCCCTTCCTTAGAAAACTTGGGGTCAGGGGTTGTGCTGGCTAGAAGTGAGCTGCAGCCCATCCCATTCACATGAACCCTTGCTGAAATTGGAATGATTACCTCCTCACTTTAGCCAACTGAAGAGAAGAACTTGAAATTTCCAGAGGAAAAAAAAAATATTATTCTTCAACTTCCACTCTTCTTTTGTACATAATTTCCAGGTTGCAATAATAAGCGATAGAACCTGTGAAGAGACAGGAATACGGCTTATAACCAAGGAAAAACACCCACAGGAGCAAACCACAGGTGATCCAGATACAGGAATTAGCAGAAAAGAATTTAAAACATTTATCTTAAGTAGGAAAAGAGGGGAAGACTAAATGAAGGGATGGGTAATTTGAGGAGAGAAAAGAAAAACCAAATAGAAATTATATATAAAAAATAATAACAGCTACCATTTCTTAATTTCCAGTGTATAGGCACCACACTGGATGATTTATAAATATTTTTAGAACTATGAGCACTGTGTTTTAAGATAGTATTATTATCATTTACAAGCAAGAAAATGGGTACCTGGGAAGCAGGGAGGCTACTATGGTGGGTGGTGGTGAAGCCTGGATTTGAGCACACATGTGCTGACTATATAATCCATTCTCTTTACACATAGGGAGCCTATGATTTAAAAATCTCCAGATATTATTGCATTATTGAGATTATTCATAGCTTTTATGTGTTTTTTAGAGGTGTTGAGTGTAGCTGCTGAAACAATGCAAAGAATGGACACTTGGACTGCTTCCATACATTGGGGATTATAAATAATGCTTCAATTAACTTAGAAGTGCTTATTTCTTTTGAATTAGTGTTTTGGGTTTCTTTAGATAAATTTCAGTGGAATTGCTGGGTCAAAAGGCAGTTACATTTTTTATTTTTTGAGGTATCTCCATACTGCTTTCCACAGTGGCTGCACTAGTATGCATTCCAACCAACAGTGCAAAGGGATTTTCCTTTTTCCACATCCTTGCCAGCACTTGTTTGTTGATTTGCTGATGATAGCCATTCTGACAGGTGTGGGGTGATATCTCATTGTGGTTTTAACTTGCATTTCTCTGATTATTAGTGACATTGAGCGTTTTTTCATATGTCTATTTGCCCTCTATGTCCTCTTTGAAGAACTGTCTATTCAAGTCTTTTGCCTGTTTTTTAATTGGATTATATGCTTTTTTTGGTGTTGAGTTTTATAACTTCTTTATAAATTTTGGATATTAACACCTTGTCAGATGTATCAGCGAATATGTTGTCTCATTCACTAAGTTGTCTTTTTTTAATGGTTTCCTTTCCTGTGCAAAAACTTTAGTTTGATCTAGTCCTATTTGTTTATTTTTTTTCTTTTGTTTCCCTAGCCTGAGGAGATACATCAAACAAAATATTATTATAAATAATATCTAGATTTTACTGTCTGTGTTTTCTTTTAGGAAGTTTATGGTTTCAGGTCTAATATTTTAAGTCTTTAATCCACTTTGAATTTATTCTTGTGTGTGGTGTACAAAGGTGGTCTAGTTTCATTTTTCTGCACATATCTGTCCAATTTTCTCAATACCATTTCTTGAATAAAGTATCTTTAGCCCATTGTATGTGCTTGCTTTGTCTAATATTAATTGAATATAAAGTTGTGAGTGTCCATCAGTAGATGACTGGATAAAACAACTATAGGACGTTTATACAATGGAATACTACTCAGCCATAAAAAAGAAAATTTTACCCTTTGTGACAGCATGGATGAACCTGGAGAACATTATACTAAGTGAACTAAGCCAGTCAGAGAAAGACAAATACCATACAATTTTACTCACATGTGGAATCTATTGAACAAAGTGAACTAACATGCAAAATAGAGACAGACCCATAGATAGAGAGGCAGGCTGACAGCTTTTGGGGGCCAGGTGGTGGAAGGATGGAGCAAAAAGGAATAAGGACTCATGGACATGGACAACAGTGTAGTGATTATAAGGGCAGGGGAGCATAAAGGGGATGAATAGTAGTGAAAAAACTACAAAAAAATAAAATATATAAAATTCTTAGAAGAAATTTTAAAAAATGAATGGACAAATAAATGCAATGTGGTGACTCATGATGAATGGTGGGTGTGCTCAGCCCAACCAATGCTGAGCTAAACTTGTCTTATAATCAGATGACATCATCTACTACAGGGCTTCCATTCTACCACACAGATGGAGGAGTCAAGCTAATAAAGAGAGTGGGAGATCCACAGACCACCCAGTTTATTCTATAGACCTTGGTTCCTGGCTCAGTGTTCCCCAGACAAAACCCAACACATCACCTTTGTTCCAATTTTGAAAAGCATCCAGTTTCCACAAGGGGCTGAAGACTGAGGACAGGCAAGGCCAAAAACCATACACTACTAGTTGTCAGCCCTAAAAATAGGCTCTGGATGCTTGCCATCCACGCTAGAGAGAGAAAGGAAGGTGCAAGGGAGAGAACGAGTGACCGTGGGGAAGAAAATCAAGGGGCAGGTTCAGGTGAAGGCCTCATCCAAGAATCAGGGTGCTTTAATGCTTGATCTGGTGAGAAGCAGAGGAGGAGAATTTGTGATAGGACAGTAAATCAAGGCCAAGGTCAGGTCAGCTGGAGCAGTCACTGGATTCTATCACATTCCAGTAAAATAGAGTTTCTCCCAGTGTCATCTGTAGGCCACCTGCCTCAGGAGGACCAAGTTAGAAGCAATCCCCATCCCCATTCCAAACCAAGTGAGTCAGAAGAACATCCATACCTGCTTGAGCCCCATCTACATAATCAGCTTGGCTCAGATTCATGGACTGAGCTTGACTTTGGGCAAGAAGCAGCCCAAAGTCAACTGCCCAGCTTCCTGGGTAGTTGGCCCAGGCAGCATAAACAGAAACCCATTGTTGCTTCAGTCCTTTAACTGGCTATCTTCCTGAGGCTGTCTCCCTCACTGTTCCAAGGTAGTTTCTTTTCCCTGTCCATCCCCCCTTGTACCCTCAAGGCAGGTCCCGACAAAACCTCCCACCTAATCTTCCCCTGACACATGCTGTGGTACCCAACCCAGGGTTCCATCAAGGTCACCCACCCACCTCTGTGCCGGTCCATCTTGATGGCCTTTGCATCCTCATCCTATATCTCTGTGTTAGCTTTAACTTTGGTTCACAGCACTTGTTTCTGGTTTGTTCTACCTCCTTGAAATGATCTCTAGAAATAAGAACAATTTTGGACTCACATCTAAATTATTTAAAAGACTTTGAGTATCAAGTAACAAAAATCCCAATTCTAATCAGCCTCTCAAATAAAATGAATTTGTTGATGTCTCTGAAAAATACAGGAAATAAGGACATCAGGTATGGTTTGATCAGGGCTCCCATCTTATGTGATTTTCTTGTCACTAGCTTCCAATGACTCCTTCCTTAGGCTAATTTTCCTTTATGGGAAGGGAGGGAGGAAGGGAGGGAGTGAGGGAGGGAGGAAAGGGAGGGAGGGAGGAAAAGAAGAAAGGAAAGGGAAGGGAGAGGAAGGGAAAGGAAAGGAGAGAGAGAGAGAGAAATGGCTATAATAGTTTCAACCTTCATATACACACACATACCACACTGACCAGGAAAGAGAAAGAGAATGTCTTCTCATCCACCCCACCAGTCATCTTCTAGCTGGTTTCATCAAACCAGGCCAACTCATGTCACCTGACCATCCCTGAACCAATTATTGTGGCAAAGGAACTTCAGTTAGTCAATTGGCTGAGGTTAATCAAGAACCATCCACCCATTTTCTCCTCCCCAGAGCTAAGAATGTGATCAATTCCACCCTAAATACATAGTTTTTATCTCTTGTCATCATATGAAGCAGATAAATGACTATAGGACAGAGCCTATGCAGTATCACATGCTATGTTGATGGCTTTCTTTCCTGGACCAGGGTAACACAAATGATAAAATGCACACAGATCCATCACAGGTCTTTGTGTGGACATATGCTTTCATTTCTTTGAGGTAAATAACAGAATAGAACTGCTGAGTTATATGGCAAGTGTGTTTATAAGAAACTTGTCACGAACATATATGTTCATGATATAGTCTTTCCTATAAGTTAGCTGGGCAAATGCTAGCTGCCTGCTGAGCAGCCCAGCACCAAGGAATAGACAAGAGTCACACACAGTAACCATGCTATTCACTCAACTTTTATTGAATGCAGGTTCACTTAAAGTAGAACATCAACAAATATTAATATTTTACTCACACTCTAACAATTTAAGAGAAATATAACATGCACACACAGAGCAATCCATGGGGGATAATGAACCCAAGTCTCAGAGTCTCAGTCTGCAGGGCCACAACACAGCATGGTGGGAAAAGGAGTTGTTAGCATCTTGCAAAGAAGGATCTCTGGAGCTAGGTGAGCAGTAGTGCATATGGAGTCCTCAGTCCAACAGGGCAGAGCTTCTAGCAGTTGATACCAAGGGAGATCAGTGTGGTACAAAGCAGCACTCTGATTTTGGGCGCTCAGCTGTCTCAACAGTGGTCTAGAGCCTACCTCAGTTATATTTTGAAAGTGGTATACTCCACCCTCCTGGGTGTGTTTGATAAATGTCTTGGCACCCCTGATGGCAAGTGTAGAATTTCCCCTGGAGTCTATCTATGGGTGGTCCTGCTCTGCGGACATTGCTATTCTTATCACATATACAGATATCTTAGGTGTATCTCCTTACCAGATGTGTCTGCTGTGACTTAGGTAGTTTCCCTCTTGAACCAAAGTGTCATGGCTGACTGACAGATATCTTGGTTGACATAAGTGACTCCACTTTGTTTTATATACTTTATGCTATCTTGATCAGACCAGTGCCTTTTTATTGGTCTTGCTCTCCACAAAACTGCCAAAGGTTTGTTTTTTAATTGAAGTATAGTTGACATACAATGTTATATTAGTTTCAAGTGTACAATGTAATAATTCAACATTTATATATCTTATGATATGATCACCATAATAAGTCCAGTAACCATCAGCATGCAAAGTTTTTAGGATATTGCTGACTATTTTTCCTATGCTGTATATTACATTCCAATGACTTATTTATTTTTAACTGGAAATTTGTACCTCTTATTCCCTTTCACTTTTTTCATCCACCCCACCACCACCATTGTCCATTCTGGAATCCATCAGTTTGTTCTCTGTGTCTGTGAGTATTTTTTTGTACAATAGATGAATGAATAAAGAAGATGTGCATATATAATCAGTGGAATATTACTCAACCATAAAAAATAATGGAACTGCGATTTTCAACAACATGGATGGGCCTAGAGAGTATTATACTTAGTGAAATAAGTCAGACAGAGATTAACAAATACCGTATGATTTCACTTGTATGTGCCAACAGTTTTTCAAAGGGTTGGACCATTTATATTCCCATCAACAATATGTATGATTTCAGCTGCTCTGCATTATCACCAGCACTTGGTATTACCAGTTTGTTTTGTTTTGCTTTAATTGTAGACATTCTGGTGAGTACGAGAAGCACCTCATTTTGGTTTTATTTTTCTTTTCCCTGATGAGTCATGATGTTGAGCATCTTTTCAAGTGCTACTTGCTACCTATCAATCTTCTTTGGTGGAGAATCCATTTGAATCTTTGCCCAATTTTTAATTGGGGATTTTGTGCTCTTATTCCATTTCAGGGAGTCTCCATGCCATTACACTTGACTTCCCTCCTGAGACATTCTGTCCAATTCATTCCTTTTCCAAATCAATAAAGACTAAGGCTGTTAAGAATTATTTAAAGTGATCATGCCAATGTTTTATTAGTTTTCTTGGGTTTGCAAGAGAGGTACTTAGAAATAGCACTCTTCAATTGTGTGGAAGAAAATGAAGAGGTTGCTTTCCTTTTGCCTCATGGACCTGGGCATGGCAGTCACTGAACTCTGAGATGCATCATTCCAGAGTCTCTGGCAGCTGGGGATGAGCATTCCTTCCATGTAATTAAGTCTCACATTGCTCTTTAAAAGTGAGCAATGGGGATGGAGTTTCAGGTCACCATCTCCATCCTTGGAAAAGTTGTTGTCAGTGCTAATGAAGACTTTTGGTGTACAGTGAACCCAGAACCTTTCAGCCATTGCAACTGAGCATCACCCCAGGAAGAGTGTCCATCTTTTGGGCACAAATGTAATTTCATGACCATGCCCAGGTGGACACAGCAGTCAAACCCATCCCACCAGAAGTAGATGGCCCTGGGGTAAAAAGGTGATGTAATGAAGGACAAACACCTGTCTGGCTGGCAGATGTTTATTGTATTTCTTATTTCTCCATAAGAAGCCCCTCTCTAGTCTTTATCCAATGCCAGGTACTGTTCTTGCAGCTTTACATACATTAACTCCTTTGATCCTCACAGTAACCCTCTGAGGAGGATACTGTTTTTCAAAAAAAAAGAAACAGGGTCTGAGAGGCTAAGTAACGTGTCAGTCACAGAACCCACAAGTTGGGAGGCTTAGGCTGCAGGGATCTGGCCAGAGCACAGAAATGTTAAGTGTTAAGCTCTCTCTCACAGTTTAAGAGTGGAATTAGACCACAAGCCTTATATATTAAGCTCCCTCTGTTTTTCAGTTGGCCTCCTTATTCCTTCAAAGCCTAGCATTTTCCCATCATGATAAACATAACTCACTGAGTAAGCAGAAGAGCATGATCAGGTGAAAAGGGAAAGTGGACTATCAAATGCCTCCCTCATTGCCAGCTAGAATGTCTGCTGAGCTTATCTTCTTCTGGTGGACTCTGGAATCGTGGGTCCCACATGTCTACTCCTGAGCTCCATGAAAGCTGCCGGGTGAACCAAGGCACCCCCAGCCCTTGGCACAGAGACCCACTTCACTACACAGTTACCCTTTACTCATACAAGACTAGGGCAAGTAAAGAATTAGTCATGACTTTCTAACCCCCACCCCAGGCAAAAAGTCACTGAAATCTTCCCACAATAAAAGAGAACATAGATGTTAGCAAGTCATAAAAGTGAATAGGCAGCAGGGAAAACAAGGCTGCTACTGTCTGTTCCTTCAGGTGGGTGTCCACCAGAGTCCTCCCCTGTCTTACCTTTTCCCCCACACTCACAGGGCACTGCAGGAGCTATGGCAGGAAAGACCAGATAGATTTCATGCTTTTAGTCCAAGCAGCTATCGTCAGTGTCCATGGCCTGAGCCATAGCCAGCACCTGAGGCCTGAGGTCATCTAATTCCTAAAATCGCAAGCCTGTCTTTGCACAATAATGTCAGTTAAAGGTGGCTTCTTCATATTGTCATCTGGGAATTTAAAGCCAGGGTAATAATCTATTGATTGTGTTCTGGGAGAAAGAATTTATTACATTTCTTCTTTGGGCAATGAGTGTATTCAATGATTCAACAAATGTTTACTGAGTGCCTACTATGTACCAGCACTGCTGGAGAGGTACTAGTGAAAAAAATTACATAGTTGTGTCAGGCTGTGGAATATTTAATATTCAACAAATATAATAGATTGGTAGAGAGACGGATGGATGGATGGATGGATGGATGGATGGATGGATGGATGGATGGTGAGAGAGAGGTAGAATTTGGTATAGCATGAAAATGAGATAGGGAGATGATGTATATGTCAGGGGTTAGTCAAACTATGAAGAAAAACAAAGTGAAGATCATAGATAGTGGGTGGGAGAAGTGGTACAGATGTATAAAGAGTTTCCAGTGAAGGCACCTCAGCAAGTGTTGATAGCTTAATGGAGGGAGAAAACACTTCTAAATTCTACTCCATGAACAAAATGGCAACAACTGAAATGAAGACTCTGGTTCTAAGCAATGTGTTGAACATTTGAGTTACTCCCTGAGCAGAGGGAACCTGCTATCCAACCAGATAGAGAGCCACTGACCCTTGTACACTGTAAAAGGCTAGTCTACTAATCTCCTAAGCTAGAGTTAGAAAATGGCAATGCCCAGGCAATAGGAAGAGGTGTGTGCAGTGACCCCTTCCATCCCCAGCAACAATGAAATGCATGAGGGGGCTACAGAAGTGTAGGGCATCTCTTTTCTGCTGAAAGACAATCGTGATGTTAGGCTGTGGGCTCCCAGAAAGCTCAGTGCATCTCTGCCTGTTTCCCACTTATCCACAGCAGCAAGAGAATAACTGCAACAGTAAGTGCTCAGTGGATCTTTGATAAGTGACTGCCTAACTGATATGATGCCCCTGATGTGGGCAAGGGAAGGTGGGTATACAGACCAGAGATAGCATTCACGATGCCCTATTTCCTGCCATAAACGTGCTCAGGAAATATTTTTTTAAGATTCTATTTATTTATTTTTAGAGAGATGGGGAAGGGAGGGAGAAAGAGAGGGAGTGAAACATCAATGTATGGTTGCCTCTAGCACACCCCATACTGGAGATATGGCCTGCAACCCAGGCATGTGCCCTGACTGGGAATCAAACCAGCGATGCTTTGGATCACAGGCCTGCGCTCAATCCACTAAGCTACACCAGCCAGGGCACTCAGAAAATATTTGACAGGTGCCTGAGACAGTAGATGGATGCAACACAGATGAATGTCACAACTTATGACCAAGTACCTGAAAGACAAGGTGAATTTAAAAGGTGAGACCTCTTTGGACATAATCTGAAACACAGTCATGAAGCAGAATTATCAGTGTTATGTGAATTTTCACTCACTGCCTGTTATGTGCATGCACAGGGCACACAGAGGTGAACAAGGTAGAAAAGGTTCCTGCCCTTCTAGAGTTCTAGAACACAGGTAAAGAGCATGGAAACAAATAAATGATCAAATAAAGATACAAAAAAGTCCTTGAAGGAAGTGCACTGGGCAATGGGATGGGAAATGACAGTGGCGAGCATCTTCCACAAGGGTAGTCAGGGAAGGTGTCTCCAAGGAACCCCAAGTCATGGCAGCAACTTCATATGAAGATCTGGGCAAGAAAGTTCCAGGTAGAAAAAGTAGTGATGTCCAGACAGGAAAAACCATGGCATGTTTGAGGGCCAGAAAAAAAGGCCAGTTTGGGTGGAGTCTAGTGAAGGGGGGAGTGTGGTTGAGAAAGAGCTCTGACAGGAGCAGATCATGGTGGGGATTTGAGTGCAATTGGAAGTCATCAGAGAGTTCTGAGCTATAAAGTACATCTGATCTATACTTTGGAAAATATAGTCCAATTACTGTATAGAGAAGGGTACCCTATGGTGACAAGATGGTGGCAGGAAGACCAGTTAGGATGTTTATGATGAGGCATTTGTTGAGTTCTGGGCAGTGAAAATAGTAAGTGATTGTTGGATTTGGAATATTTTAGGAGGTGATACCAAGAGGATTTGTTTATATTGGAAATGGGGTTATAGAATGAGGTAAATCATGGAAGACTAGGATTTTTGTCCTGAGCAATGTGAATGGGTCCTGACTCTAGGAATGAGTGCAAATTGGTCATGAGAAACTAGAATGGTTTGTTTTCAGAAAATAGCCAGCCTACTATCGAAAGTATTCTGAAGTCTAGCATGGTGTGTCTGGTGTGTCCAGAAACTTGGTAGGGTCCATGAAATACATTGTGAGATTTTATTTTTTAATTGTAAGTTTGATCAGCCATCTGTTACTCACTGGTCACATTGTTGGACAGCTTTCATCATTAACAAACAGCCCTCCCCAACCTCACTGAGCAGCTCAACTGTCTTATGGGCCCACTACTACTGTTGGTATCATTTGTGGTGAAAGCCCTGATTAAGCCTCAGAGGGAAGCCCTAAACTTCTAGGACCTCAGAGACAGTGATACCTGAGTCCTGGGCAGTATCACTCCCTCATGTCAACTGTAGTCTTTGTGAACTTGCACTTGGTATCTAGGAGCTCGATAGACCACTGGTAGTCATAATTTTGCATGAGATGGAGCCAGATAAGACCAGTTAATTCCACAGCATTTATGATGACTTGACCCACCCTATTCCCTATTATCTTCTGTTCCCCACCCATATCCCCTGCCTACTCTAGATCCACACAAAGCTGAGGTATTTTATCAGGTCATGCTAGGCTACAGTACCATGGGAGCCTGTCTTTATTTCAGGTTCTGTGTTCTTGACAAGCCACATCTCTACTTACTATTTCATCAGGCAATAGGGACCCAGTTTGCAATTTTAAAATAAAGAGACAGGGGAGGCAAGCAAGGCAAATTTTTCTGGTTGTTTTTTTTTTAATAACAAAACACTTTTTTTAACAAAAGCACTTGTGAGCATTTAATGAATTTCCCTCTGTGTGGCTACAAGCTATCAGGACACAGGCTCCCCAACACCCTTAACCCTCTCCTCAGCACTTATACTGAAGAATTGGCCTTCCCAATGACAGGCTGCTTTCCCTTTCCCAAAACTTTTTAGTATCCCAGTTGCACTCTATCAATGATAGGGGCAGCACCAGTCTTGTTTTTGGCAGCATTTACCCATGTCTGCTCACTGACAAAGGTCTATATTTTATCAAGTTTGACAGTAGAGCAGAAGCTCTGGTTCTTCTTTAAGTGGTCATGCCTCATAGGAACTTTCCCAAAGTAACCTGGCTGATATTTGTTAAAGTTGATCCTGTGATGATGCAAGCCACCAGCATTACCTTGGTCTTCCAGGTGCTTCCCATGCTTGCTGATACAGCTGTGGCTGTGGCTCATGTGGCCCCAAAGTTTCTGGGTCTTCTTCAGTCTTCCTCATGTGACTGAGATGCAAGAGCACAAAACACTTTCCCGACCCACTGTTTTTTATTCTGGCCAGTCTCTCTTTATTTATGTAAAATAAGACATTTATGTCCTCCTGATGCAGCTGCTCTTTCTGGCAGGGGAAATATCATTCTGCTTTTAAATGGAAATCTTAAGGCTGGACCACAGCCTGAATCTCCAAGTGAGAAGAAACAAACATCCTTAATCTTTCCAGATAGTGTGCAGACCATTTGGAGCAACAGGGGAGCCCATGTACCAAATGTCTGGCTTTTACAGGCAAAGTAAGATGGAATAGAGGTTGTCCTGAGGCTCTACCTCCCCTGACTCAACCAAGGGACTGCTTATTTTCACACGGCAGGGAGGGAACTCATTTTTTTCCTGTAGTGGATACATGTGCTGCCATTCCCTTGGAGATGGGAAAGAAAATAGTCTCAGTTTGCTTTGTTTGCAATTTTTCCCCCCAAGACCAAACTATGGCTGCAATTGGGACATGGAAAATTACAATTAGGGTACTTGATGCAGTTGCCAGCAGCTGGGAGATTCAAGGGCTAGGTGCAGCTGTTAGACAAGATTATACCTCCAGCCTTCTTGGTCATTATTCAGTAGACTATTTTTTTCCATGCTCTTGCTCTGTCTTTGATCACTGCCACATGCAACTTCTAAAAGCATGGGTCCCAGGCCTCCCATAACATCTTTGCTTTTTTCCTCTTTTTGTTTTTCTTTACAAATACAACATTCTCCTGCTTCCAGATACTATCTATTTTTATTTAAAATTAAATAGTTTTAGTATTAATAGCTAATCTGTATTGGGATTTCAGTTGAGTTATCACAAAATTCTACGTATTAATTCATTTAATCTTATATTAGTTTGATGATATACCCACTGTTTTGGTCATTTTACAGATGAGAAAATAGAGTCCAGAGAGGGAGATGGAGAGACTTGGGGTTTGGGGCAAAGCAGTCTTGTTCTGAAATTTGTGTCCTTCATCTTTGTGGGACAAAATTCAGCAGAGAAAAACAACGCAAAGGGCCCTCCCAGGGTGGAAGGTTGTAGAACACATCTCACAACTAAATGAGGAGGCCATCCTAGATTGTCAGACAGGTTTTCTGTCTGGTTTAGAAGTCTACATGTACAGGGTACCCATGAACCTTTTGTTTTAGAGCCTTTCATAGAAAGTGCTGAGGCTGGTGACTGAGAAGGTTGTCTGTGAGTAAAAAATAGGATAATGTCTCATTTTAGAAACTGAGACTCTATTCTGAGTTACATTTATATAAGCCCTGACTGTGGCAGATATTGAAGTAGTATGGGACTGAAGAGATTTTAAAGCCCTTTCTAATACCACTACACTATGGTGCTGTGATCTTCTATAGCACAAAGCAGCAGAGGGCTCACCTTTCCATGTTGGTGGGGCTACCCCTGAGACCCAGATTGATTCATCCAGCCCCTTCTGCCCTTGGACTCTATTTTGTCTTTTAGGCCAGTCTGCTCTGTTTCTACAAGGAGGAAAGATCGAGAGAACATCCATGTGGGTTCTTATATGAGCCAGGGAGACAAAGTGCAGGAGTGTCCCCCCAAAAATGTTTGCTTTCCTTTTTGGAAGTGTATTTTTGTCAGAGCCCTTGGATGGCTTGGTTTTGCTTATACTACCTGTAAAGGCTCAGGGACTACATTGAAAGTCCCAGGGAGCCTTCTTGAGAGAAAGCCTCAGTGCTGTGAACCAAATTGGGATGGAAAATCTATCGCTTTTATATGTTCATCTCTCAGCCTCTTCTTGCCCCCAGCTCCAGCCTCCAGGCCCTTCCAGCTCCACCTGGACAAACCCCACTTGTGATTTAGAGGCAAAAGGATCCTTATGAATAATCAAGTCTTTCTAGCCCTGATTTGGCGAGGGTTGGGGCTGACTTTACTGAGTCCTAGTCCTAGGCTTAAATTTTGTGAGGTCTGAGCATTCCTGGCCAAACAACCCACAGCATCTTCCCACTCAATATCCCCAACTGTTGAGCTAATCCACTCAGTGTGGGATAGTGATACACGCTGGCTTTGTACATCTCCAGTTTGGCAGTCCCTACTTTCTCTCCGTGCCCAAAGAACAGAGAGCAGTGTGGAAGGGGGTCCAAAGCAGATACTGCTGAGGTTGTTTGTGTGCTTTTGGTGTCACATATCAAGCAGGCCCCTTCAGGGATGAATCAATGGTCTCCTTCAATAGTCCAGAATGACTTATACCAATACACTATGTGACCAAGTCCTTTGAGGGTTTGAACACTTGTTCACCTAGCAAGATGGCTATTGTCAAACTACTTAGCCATCATTTGAAAACAGAGGTCCTCTCTCTGTCAGAAGAAAAAAGAAGTTTCCTGAGCTTTCAGAGTTTTGATACGTTATTTTCCCTTAAGTTCATTTTTTATTTGTTAAATTGTTCATTTTGAAACTAAGTATGCTGTCACCAGCCTTGGATCTATGTATGCACACAATAAAAAAAAATAGTACAACTTCCTGGGGTGCTGGCTGCAGCTGTTCTCAATGCCCCATCCAAACGAGCCTGCTGCACAAGAAAACAGACATCCTTCATTTTTGTCACTTCTGGGTCTGCACTGAGCCTCATCATTTCAGATCTGTGTAAGGATTTCCAAGGAGGCATAAGATTACAGTGGCCATTATGCTTTGAGAAGCAGCAAAAGTCTTTACAAGACCCAGACAGCACCCATGTGGTCCAATCACTTGTTCAATCAATGAGTGTTTACTGGGCTACAGTTCTAGTGCTTGAGGAGATGATGACATACAGGACAGACCCTGAGCTCTAGCATTGCTTAGATTCTAGTCAAGGGAAGACAGATGGTAAGTAAATACACATAAATCAACAAGGTAATTTCAGATAGAAGTAATCACTTAAATCCACTAAATTGTTTATTTCCAGTTAGGACTTCTACTTAGGCTTTCTCTACAAAACTGGTTTTGTTTTGTTTTCTTTTTCTTTGTCTTTTTTCTCTTTTCTCTTCTTCCATTTTTCATTTTCTTCCTTCCTTCCTTCCTTCCTCCCTTCCTCCCTTCCTCCCTTCCTCCCTCCCTTCCTTCCTTTTTAGCAAATAGTAGCCTTGATGCTAGGATTTAATAGCAACATATGAGTTTCTGAAACTGAGATCATCTGATCCTTGTGATTTTGAGTAATTTACACTGATGGTCATTAAGAGATGAAGATCCAACCTCATAGCTTGCCATTCGAATTATCACAAAATTTGCTTATCCAGTGCCATAATATGTGCTATCTTATTTTTTGGAAAAAAAAAAAAACATTCTTTACAGCCTAGGTTTTCTTACATCTACCTGCAGAGACTCTGTTTAGTGACCCAATTTTTCAACATCTTCCTTGTCAAGTCACAACCACTAAATTGTTAAAACTTCAGTTTTCCCAACAAATCATTCCATTGAACTTGCCAAACCAGAAGAACACTAGTACACCTTAATAGGTTTGAAAAGAAAAATAAAATTTTAGCTACCAGGCTGCTATTTTTTAACTCCATGTAGTAGTGACTGGAAGCAACAGCAAGAGTTTTGGTGAGACTCTAAGGGAAAAGGCAACCCCTCATCTGTTCTCCTTGCTCCAAACAGTAATGCCCACTTTCTGAAACCAGTTCTGACACTCAGCTCAAATTCCTAGACTGGCAGTATTTGCACCTAAAGCCTGGACTTATCCTCTTGGTGCCCCTGGCTGTACTTGCTGTTTGGCTAGTGTGAATATTTTAGCAAAGAGAAGATGACTAAACTAGCCAGCCTCCCATTCTTTCTCTCCCTGAAATAAAGTGGACCTGTAACAGCATGGTGGGAGCTCCATGCTCAACAGACTCTTCCCCCTGAAAGTTATTCTGAGGTGCAGATGAGCACAACTGCTGGCCAGTATTTGTGGCCTTGCCCTATTATAGTTGCTGCTTGATGAGTGCTTAGAGCTTCCAGCATAGGGGAGGGGACAAACACTTCAGTGAGCTTCGTACAGCAAGAATGATTCTGGCTGACATTGGTTCAGGCAGGGCCCATAAAAGTAATAGCAGTTGGTATTGATTTTGTTTTTATTTCATAGCTCAGAGTATTTAAAAATTGGTGCTTGAACTAAAATGGAGAAACGTATTTATTGTAAGGGATGTTAAGCTCTAGTGAAGCTCTAAGACTTCTCACTAAATGTGGATCTGAACTATTACTTCACAAGTAGTGTTCAACTGACTTTGACGAGTGAATTTCCAGAGCCCAAGAAAGTATGCTAACTAACCTCCTCTCCCTCCATAAACATAAATAGAAAGCATATATGCATCCCTCTTGTGTAGGAGAGAGATCAAAGGGACACAGGGAATGTAGGAGTAAGGATGGAGCAGGAAGAAAGCCAGGGGAGGTCACAAGCCACAGAAGAATGACCAGGGCATCTGGGTGGGCTGATATGCAGAAGGGGGACTGTCTTAGCCACATGCATACACAGCTCATAACTGTCAGACATGAACTGACCCCACTGCTGCGCCTCAAGTCTTGCCTCCTTTGGCACTTCCAGCATGGTGGACAGTGTGTGACCAAGCTGTGCTTCAGACCTTGTTCACTTGTCAGTCTGGCCTTTTTGCAGCCTCTCAGGCCCTTCATGAACTAATGAAGAAACAGGTAGGCATGAAGGGGAAATGGACAAGTTGAGTGGGTACAGATAATTATCTTCAAGGAAGCCACCAGAAAGATGAGTCAACTCAAAGATATTCTTTGAGAACCTATAACAAGTGACTCCTCCTTCTCCTGCCCCCACTCCCCAGTTGGAAGAAATTCTTCAAGCTCTCCCAAAATCTCTTCCTGGGCACAAATCCAGTGAGCTTTTTCCACTGAACACACTTTTCACCTGCTGTACTCCATAAAATGCTTTCTTCTTCCTGAAACCCCTCTTCCCATACCCCCAATGGAGACATTTCTCCCCCACAGAGCTGCCCTTAGTTCCATCTCCCCACCTGATACGGGAAAAATTCACCTGATCTCATGACTTAAGCCTCCTCCTCTGAGCACCAGACTCTTATCTGTGGCCTTGACTTTTCTCCCATCCTCAGGACTTAGTTTGCAAATGGCCTGTCAGACCTCTCCAGCCTGGGTCCTAAGGTATGACCTCTAATTCAAGATCTAAACCTTGAACTAATCTCTCTGTTCGCTGACACACTGTCTTTATTTGTCTGTTTTTCCAAAGAGCAGAACCAACAGCCTATGTCTGTGTGTAGATAGATAGATATTGATTGATTCACCGTAAAAAATTGGCTCACATGATCCTTACGAAAGTTGAGAAGTCCTGAGGTCTGCATGGTGAATCAGCAGAACTGGTGGTGCAGCCCCAGTCCAAGTTCACAGACCTGAAAACCGTGAGAGTCGCTGATCTGTGCTCCAGTCTGAGTCAGAGTCTGAGTGCAAGACATGAATGCCCTAGCCCAGAAACAAGCAGACAAAAAAATTCTTCCTTTCTTCCTCGGCCTTTATTCTATTCAGGCCTTCAATCAATTGAATGAGGCCGACCAAATTGAGGAAGGCAATCTCATCCAGAAACAACCTCACAGAAACGACCAGAACAATGTTTAACCAAACATACGAGCATCTAATGGTCCAGTCAAGTTGACAAATAAAACTAACTATGACACTGACCCACCTGAGTTCTTCAGGCACATTGAATGCACCCTTTGCTTCTTGTCATTCCCACTTTAAGCCTGACTCATGGCAGATCCTCCACATGCAGCTTATTGTCAAATATGATTAATTCTTCCATATGGCATTTCTTGTATCCGCCCATTCTTTTCCAAGCCAATTACCATATTTTCGGACTATAAGACTCACTTTTTAACCATATTTTTATATACATATTATATTGATTATGCTATTACAGTTGTTCCATTTGTCCCCTTCATTCCCCTCGACCCTGTACACCCCCTCCCACCCACATTCCCCCCCTCTAGTTCATGTCCATGTGTCATACTTATAAGTTCTTTAGCTTCTACATTTCCCATATTATTCCTACCCTTCCTTGTCTATTTTCTACCTATCATCTATGCTACTTATTCTCTGTACCTTTTCCCCCTCTCTCCTCCTCCCACTTCCCTGTTGCTAACCCTCCATGTGATCTCCATTTCTATGGTTCTGTTCCTGTTCAAGTTGTGTCCTTAGTTTGCTTTTGTTTTGGTTTTAGGTGTGGTTAATAATTGTGAGTTTGCTGTCATTTTATTGTACATGTTTTTTATCTTCTTTTTCTTAGATAAGTTCCTTTAACATTTCATATAATAAGGGATTGGTGATGATGAACTCCTTCAACTTGACCTTATCTGAGAAGCACTTTATCTGCCCTTCCATTCTAAATGAAAGCTTTTCTGGATAGAGCAATCTTGGATGTAGGTCCTTACCTTTCATGACTTAGAATACTTCTTTCCAGCCCCTTCTTGCCTGTAAGGCCTCTTTTGAGAAATCAGCTGACAGTCTGATGGGAACTCCTTTGTAGGTAACTGTCTCCTTATCTCTTGCTGCTTCTAGGATTCTCTGCTTCATTTTTACCTTGGGTAATGTAATTATGATGTGCCTTGGTGCGTTTCTCCTTGGGTCCAACTTCTTTGGGACTCTCTGAGCTTCCTGAACTGCCTGGAAGTCTATTTCCTTTGCCAGGTTGGGGGGAGTTCTCCTTTATTATTTGTTCAAATATTTTTTCCACTTGTTGCTCTTCCTTTTCGCCTTCTGATACCCCTATAATTCAGATGTTGGAATGTTTAAAGATGCCCTGGAGGTTCCTAATCCTCTCATTTTTTGTGTGTGAATTCTTATTTCTTCATTCTTTTCTGATTGTATGTTTTTTTCCTCCTTCTGGTCCACTGCATTGATGTAAGACCCAGTTTTCTTTCTATCACTATTGGTTCCCTGTGCATTTTTCTTCATTTCACTTAGTGTAGCTTTCATTTTTTCATCTAATTTGCAACCAAAATCAACCAATTCTGTGAGCATCCTGATCACCAGTGTTTTGAACTGTGCATCTGATAGGTTGGCTATTTCTCAGTTGCTTAAATGTACTGGTTCTAGGATTTTCATTTGTTCTTCCATTTGAGCCATCTCTCTCTCTCTCTCTTTTTTTTTTCCATCCGGCCATGCCTGTTACCTTGTTACATATGAGGGGTGGAGCCTTAGGTGTTCACCAGGGCAGGTTAGCCCAGTTGCTAGGTTGTGATGCTGTATATGGGGGCAGGGTCAGAGAGGGAACAATGGCACTTGCTCCACTCTGTTGGATTTCAGTCCCCTCTGTCACTTCCCACAAGCAAATTGGGCCCTTCAGGTGCTGGTTCCTGGGTAGATGGGCTTGTGTATGTTCTAGGACCCTGTGAGTCTCTCCAACGAACTCTCTTCTGTAAGGCTGGGCATCTCTCCTGGCACCTTAACCCCCACAGGTGTTTTCAATCAGTGCTTTTAGGCTTTATTTCCAGGTGCTGGGTCCCTGGGTTGCGTGATCTTTCTCGCTGCCTGTTTTCACCTGGGTTCTCTGCATGCAAATGTGTGACTGTGCAGCCAGCTGCCTTGTGCACCTCACTGGGTCTGCTCATTGCCTTGGCACACCCGGGTCTGCTAGCCACCTCCTACATGCCTGGGTCTGCCAGCCACTGCTTTCTCCTGCTGCGACCCCTCTCCGCAGGCCTCCGACTCCACCCCTCTTACCAGTCTGGATGAATGGTTGTCGGACTTTCATACAGTTCAATTTTCTCTTTGTTCTGGTCGTTTTTTTGTTTCTAACTTTTTGTTGTCCTTAATTTTGGTTGTGTGAGGAAGCACAGTGTATCCACCTATACCTCCATCTTGGCTGGAAGTCTGTTCAGTAATATTAATAGAAGTAAGTTTTGTGACAAGAAGAAGGCAACCAAATACTAATGAGGTCCCTCCATCTTTAACTTGGAGAGACATAAGCTATAACATGAATTTGCTGTGTAAGTTTCCAGAATCCTTGGGTCATTTGCTTATGCTGACCAGGTAGCTCTGTCCTTGTTGGAAGAGTTGGAAGATGTAGCAAATTCATTAAAGACACTCCACTCTCTTCAGGAGCAGAGCTCTGGGGCCACAGTTGGCCTAAGGAAAGCAGGTCATTTTTTTTTATCTGTGGGAAATAATTTGAACTACTATCTGATGTGAACATTTGCCAGGCATGAAATTGGCAAAGGTCAGTATCACCTGGCACCTGGCACATGCAGCTTCACAGTAGAAGACAGGTGTATTTTTCCTATTGCCATTATTATAAAGTACCACAAACTTAGTGGCTTAAAATAATGCCAGTTGATTTTCTTATGGTTCTGGAGGTCAGGGGTCCAAAGTTAGAATGTCAACAAGGGCTGTGGAATTAAGATGTACACATCTCTGAGGCCCATTATTCAAACAACCCCACCAGACAATCTCTTGTTTGTTGTTTTGGGTTTGGTTTTTTTTCAGTCCCTTTATGTTACCACCGAGCCCACCTCAAGGGGTGAATGCTTGTATTGCAGGTTAAGCCGGTTCTGCCAAAAGCTTTGGCATGTTCAGAGGCTCTGGTCACACAGTCCAAGACAGTCTTTTAAAAAATGCTCCGCCTGGTCCTGCAACTCCTTGGACTGTGTGAATTTGATGGCTGGGCCAAGTAGACTTTGCAGCTCATGCAGCTTGTCTGGACAGTGAGTTGTTAGTTTCTATGAGATAGGGACCCACTGTCCATTTTATTTATTTATTTTTTGCTTCTTTTTTTTCCTTTTCTTAAAATTGTTGTTCTGTTACAGTTTTCCCAATTCCACCCCCATTGCTCTCACCTGCCCTGCCTACCACCCCTCTCCCATAGCCAATCCCCACCCTATTGACCATGTCCATTTGTCATTTATACTTGTTCTTAAATTAGACCCTTCCCCTTTTTTCTTCCCTTATCCCCTCCCACTCCCCCTCTGGTCCCATGTCAGTCTTTTCCTTTTTTCCATGCCACTGGTTCTATTTTGCTCATTGTTTGTTTTGTTCTTTAGGTTCCACCTATAGGTGATATCATACGGTATTTGTCTTTTACCACCTGGCTTATTTCACTTAACATAATACTCTCCAGTTCCACTCATGCTGTCACAAAGGGTAGGAGTTACTTCTTTCTTTCTGCTGCATAGTAATTCATTTTGTAAATGCACCACAGTTTTTTGATCCACTCATTTACTGATGGGCATTTAGGCTGTTTCTAACACTTGGCTATTGTAAATAATGCTGCTATGAACATTGGGATGCATAAGTTCTTATGGATTGGTGTTTCAGGGTTCTTAGGATATAATCCCAGCAGTGGAATTGCCATGTCAAAAGGCAGTTCCATTTTTAGTTTTCTGAGGAAATTCCATACTCCTTTCCACAGTGGCTGCCCCAGTCTGCATTCCCACCAGCAGTATACTAGAGTTCCCTTTTCTCCACATCCTCTCCAACACTTGTTGTTTGTTGATTTGTTAATGATGGCCATTCTGACCTATGTGAGGTTGTATCTCATTGTGGTTTTAATTTGCATCTCTCTGATGGCTAGTGATGCTGAGCAACCTTTCCTATGTCTCTGGGCCCTCTGTATGACCTCCTTGGAGAATTGTCAGTTCAGATCCTTTGCCCATTTTTCAATTGGATTGTTTGTCTTCCTGGAGTGGAGTTGTGTGAGTTCTTTATATATTTTGAAAATCAAACCCTTGTCTGAGGTATCATTGGCAAATATACTTTCCCATACAGTTGGTTCCCTTTTTATTCTGCTAATGCTTTCTTTAGCCACACAGAAGCTTTTTATTTTGATGAAGTCCCATTTATTTATTCTTTCCTTTATGTCCCTTGCTCTGGGGGATATATTGGTGAAAATATTACTGCGTGGGATATCTGAGATTTTCCTCCTTATGTTCTCCTCTAGGACTTTTATGGTGCCATGACTTATATTTAAGTCTTTTATCCATCTTTAGTTTATTTTTGTGTATGGTGTAAGTTGGTGGTTGAGCTTCATATTTTTGCATGCACCATTCCAGATCTCCCTGCACTATTTGTTGAAGAAGCTGTTTTTATACTCCATTTTATGCTTCTGTCCCCTTTGTCAAATATTAATAAACATAGAGACATGGGTTTTTTTCTGGACTCTCAGTTCTGTTCCATTGATCTATGTGTCTGTTTTTATGCCAGTACCAGACTGTTTTGATTACAGTGGCCTTGTAGTATAGTTTGATTGTCATGTATTGTGATCCCTCCTACTTTTTTCATCTTTCTCAAAATTGCTGCAGCTATTCAGGGTCATTTTTTTGTTCGATATAATATTGAAATATTTGTTCTAAATCTGTGAAATATGTCATTTGTATTTTATCAGGGATTCTTGCAAAATAGTGAACTTCTTGATATAATGCTTATAAGCATGACTTTTGAGTCAGTCACCTGGCTTCATTACTGAGCAAACAAAGTTTAACAAGTTACCATGACCCTCAGTTTTCCACATCTGCAAAATGGAGAGAACATTATGTAGCATTGCATTAGTCAGCTGAGGCTGCTATATTTGTCTTTTGCCACTTGGCTTAAGTACCACAGACTGAATAGTTAAAAAAGTAGAAATTTTTTTTCTCACACTTCTGGAGGATGGAAGTCCTAGATAGAGGTATTGGCACAACTGGTTCCTTCTGAGGTATCTCCCTTTAGCTTGTAGATGACTACTTTTTTCCTGTGTCTTCACAGGTTCCTCCGAGTGTGGTCTGTGTCCTAATCTCTTCCATTGAGACATCAGTTATGTTGCATTATAGCCAACCTTAGTAACCTCATTTAAACATAATTATAAAGAACCCTGTCTCCAAATACAGTCACATTCTGACATTCTGGGAGATCAGACTTCAGCATATGAATTTTGGGGAAAGACACAAATCAGCCCATAACAACTACCTATCATAAAGAGTCATGTGAGAATTAAGTTAATTAAAGCATGCAGAGAAAAGTCATTAGGATGGTTTCTGGCACTCATAAATATTAAATAAAATGCTACTGTAGTTGCTGCTATTGTTTTTTAAGGAAGTTGGCAAGTCCCTCCAACCCCTCTCTATATCTGCTATAAAAGAGTTCACATGTTTAAAAGGGCGGGAAGTGGGGAGAAGCTTCCTGTGCCTTCTATTTTCTTTCCAGTTTCCCAACTCAGCACTTATTTTTATAAGCATAGCCATTCCTAAACACTGAGACATCACCAGTCAAAGAGGATGCATTTTCAGTCTTTTGCTTCATAGTGGTGGTATTTATGTACTGTTTAAAGAGAGCCTGCTTGTCTTTTTGAAATGCTTAGTATCAAGACAGGCCTGAGTCAACTTTTTCAGTGCAACAATGCTGGCTTTGATTTTCACAGACTACTTCTGATTTGGTTAGCTCATTTTCTCTAACTCCTGAAATCTAGAGTTTTATCATTCATAGAAAAACTGACAAAATGTGTCTAACCCACTTACTCAGCTGGCACCATGAATTCCACCAAGGAGACTACTTGTGCTAAGGAAGAAACAAAGGGCTTTACAATATGTGGGTCTACAATATTTATTCAGTGTCCATCAAAAGACTTGGACCAAAATGGTCAGAGCAGTTTTAATCATAATACCTCAAAACCCAAATATCCGTCAACAGGTAAACAGATACACAAAAGGAATACTTTTTAACAATAAACAGAAATAAATTACCAATACACTCAACATACATGAAGCTCAAAACTATGCTAAATGAAAAAAGCAGATACAAAAGTAAACACACTGTGTGATTCCACTTATATAAAGTTCTAGAACAGCCCTGGCTGGCATACTCAGTAGATTGAGTGCAGGCTTGCAAGTCAGAGTGTTGCTGGTTTGATTCCCAGTCTAGGCACATGCCTAGGTTGCAGGCAAGGTCCCCAGTGGAGTAGGCATTTGAGAGGCAACCACACATTGATGTTTCTATCCCTCTCTATCTGTTTCCCTTCCATTCTCTCTAAAAATAAATAAAATCTAAAAAATATAAAGTTCTAGAACAATGAAAATTAATCTATCATGATAGAAATCAGATCAGTGGTTGACTGGGTGGGCATCAATGGCATGATTGACTGGAAGGGGGATGGGGACACATTTTGGATCGAAACAGATGTCCTATGTCTTATCTGGGGTGGTGGTTACATGGGCATTCAAATCTGTTTATAACTCAGTGAACTATACATTTAAATGGATGCATATTGCTTGTAGACTAAGCTTCAAATTTTTTATTTATGAATGAATCAATAAACAATACAACCACCAACCAAGTTTGAAGAAAATTGATCTAGTCAATTTCACATCCTGTGTGATTTAGGAAAAAAAGACATTGGACTACATTTTTTGTATTCATGTATATGTTGTCTCATATACACTGCCTATTTATAATTTATTAAGGGCTATGAAATCTGTCCATGTTTTTAATTTTATTTTGGTCATTGTTCAAGTACAGTTTTCTCCCCTTTACTCCCAATCAAGCCCACCCACCCCTCCCTCTCAACTTCCCTCCCATTACCACCCTCCCTCTAGTTTTTGTCCATGTGTCTTTTAACTTTGTTCCTGTAAACCCTTCCCCT